>ML677380.1:13635632-13793320 GCA_007922305.1 Dermatemys mawii
GAGAGAGAGAGAGAGAGAGAGAGAGAGAGAGAGAGAGAGAGAGAGAGACAGCCTGCTTAAATCAGCATTACTGCAGCATAAATGAGAGCCTGTAGTTTCCTGGCAGGATTATAGTGGGAAACCAGATCATCTCTTCCCATTGGAGCAGTGATGTTTGCTGCTCTGAAGAAATAGAGGTGACAGGAATTACCAGAACAATAATGCACAGGAGGGAAGTGACTGTACCAGCTACCAGGCTGAAAACAGCGATCTTCATATTTGTGCTGCAGGATATTAACTAGACAGCTGCTTCTACTAGTCTCAGATACAGCCATTTCTGGGCTCAAACATCAATTTCTACAATTTCCAGCTGCAGCCAAAGTAGCTTTCAGAGCTGGAGAGGCAAATGTTGCTAACCTGAATGTACAGATTGAGAAAAAACTATTCCTATCCTACACCAAGGTTACTAGGATTGTTTTTAAAAATAAAATTCAGAAAAGGGCAATTTTAGTACAGACTATATTCTTCCCCTCTTCCCTACTGAGGACAGACATTTAAATGTTGTGACTACTTTCTAAATTCACAGATTGACAGGCTTATATTATATAGTTATTAGGACATGAAGGGCTAGTCAAGACAAAACTAAGGATACATTTCCCTTTTTCCAGATGCGACATTACATTCCAAATGTATTCAATCACTGCAGTTTCAGGCCTCAAGCTGCTTCTGCAATCATGTGATTAAGTATTTTATATAGCTAGGCACAAAGTGAAGAACTATGTGCCTTTTAAGAGAAGGAGTAGCTAGAGCATAAGACATTGAACAAACAAGAGGAGGATACTGAATAGTCTTGCAAGGACTAACACTGCTTTTACAGTACAGGTGAGTCACATTTCAAACATCCATGTTTCCTTAAAATAAAGGAACAGTACACAAGAGATCATCAACACTTAGATGAGCCACTATTCAAAAGAAAATGGGTGGAGATTACAAAGAAATTTGATAGTACTCAGGTGTAAATTTCTCTAAGCTTCCACTATTCATAACTTTCATTGGAACTAGACAGACATCCATACTGAATCCTTATCGACAGACAATTCACAACAAAACCAGCTTTCCACTCCATGGATCACCAAGGCTAAGTAACATGATCTTGCACCCTCTCTTTACCAGAATGAGCATATAAAGTTTACGTAGGATTCTGAGTGGTAGGGGAAATTGCCATTTAGAGCCAGATTGTCAAAAGAGTTCAGCAAGTCGATAAGTCTGAACCACATTTCAACTCCTTAACTGCTCCCCCAAAAAAGAGAGAGAGAGAGAGAGAGAGAGAATGAAGTACTCATACAACATTAAATGAGGATTCCTATTTTGTCAAAAGAATTTCAAAGAAAAAAATATTTCTTTGATATGAAAAAACGTAGCTAAGAAACATTGCTGTAGGATGTTGTGAAGACAAAAGAAACTCTGTTGAGGTTTTCCCTCCGTCCTTCCATCTCTATGGGGTAGCACACAGAAGGCTTGCTTGAGCCTGATTATTGCTATGCTTTTTTGTTGTCATGGTACATGGGATTGCACAAAAGAACATCTTTTCGAAGCATGAGAGTTCACCTGAACACTATCAATATGCTACCAATGGAAATACTTGCTGCAAAAAGCCTTTTAACCCTAACTAAAGTGTTCAAGTGTCAAACCATTTCACAGGACAGGAAGCATACAAAAAGATAGAAAAAAAACCCTAAGTCTCAAAGATGTCAATACTTAATTTGGCACGAGACACGCCTCGTACTACTCATCCTTCATATGTGAAGCATCTAAGATGCATTCTCTGTGATGTGCACTACCTGTTAGGACAAAGATGGGAAAATATGTGCATTCTATGCCAGGCTCAGTTAATTATATCTTAGGTGTTGCCCAAAAGGGCTTGTGTTCTGCAATCATGGGTTAGAGACATGTTTTTTTCTTTCTTGTGGCAACATCACTTGTTCCTTTGTGGTTTGACGCCTTGACACCCATATTTTGTTTAGGTGTACTCCGACAGAGAGGGCGTACCCCACCATTCACTAATTTTGTTATGAGATTTGATGTTTAGCATGTTCAAGCCCAACCAATTTAATTGCTTAATTGTCATAGATTACTTTTAGAAAACAAGCATGAGATTACTGTTTGGGTCTGTAGTAACATGCCCATTAATCTACTCTCCCCACATCTAATCCAGTAATATCTCAATATCGTCACCATGGTTTATAATTCTGGTTATGATGCACTGTTTTCATTCTAATTGACATTCTAATTGCCCCAGGAGTAGCACCTATGCTGCCCTACAAAGAATCCAATTTCAAATCTCATGTTTAGTCAGAAAGACCATTGATGATACTGCTTCTGATAGAGGATATCCCTGCTTATGAGGAGAACGTATTTTAGCAAGTGGAAAGATCACACTCGGTCAAATTTTCTAACATGGAAGTGTATAAATCCTTCCCCTCACCTCCATAAGAATTTGCAGCATCCTAGTTCCCTTTTAAACACAAATCCTGCCCCATACTGAACCCCATATTTGTAGGCAGGTGAGAGAAAGAACCTGTATATAAGATGAACACCAGAATCCCATCAATTCATTGCAGTGACTAGAAACACATATTACAGACAAGTCAAGTCAAACAATACTGGGGACTCAAGGATGTTGCAACAAAATGCATTTTGTCAAAACAAAACAAGTATTTGTTGTTTACAAAGCCACACTAAGTCATTTGTTATGTATTTTGTTTAAACAAGATTGTCTAGTAATATTACGCCTCAGAGTGCTGTCTCTGTTATTAAACCCCTTCATGTTATAAGAACAGGAACCTGACCCATTCCACATTCTGCACAGCACTGAACACATGGTCAGTACTCCACTTATGTTGGGATGTGGGACAAGAACTGGGACTTGTGAACAAGCTAGCTGAGCATTAATCAAGTTCTGCTGTATTGTATAGGGATTCTTCAGATTTATCTCAAAGAGACTAATTTCAGGCCCAAGAGCCTTGGTTTCTTACTGAAATAGAAATTAAATGCTATCTGATTCAAATAAAATTGGTTCCATATAAAATATATTAATGTCTGATTCCATGAAGCCTGGCTCTAACATAACAACACAGCATTCTTGACTGAAGTTATCCGTGGCTTGCTACTTCTCAATTGCATCCTTCCCACCCAAATAACAGAAACCTGTTAGCCAAGGAGCTGGTCATCTCAACATATTCCCAAAGCATCAGACTGTTGGGGCCAGCATTCATGTGTCAATTGGTTTCTGTTGTTGAAAAGAGAGACACATTAATTTATATCCTTAGAGCGGAAGCCCAGTAAATGTGTTTTGGTACAAACGCAGATATACTTTTTCTAAATGGGAAGCAATCATTAAGAGATTCCTTTGTTCATTCAGGACCCATTTCCCTTTGCCCACATTCACCAGTAGCTGTTGATACATTTTTAGTTTAGGTCAATTTTACTAGTCCATATTCAGTTTGGACATGCAGCACTAAATGTGCATTGGTGCTCTCCATCCAAAGACTGTACCGGAGACCGTAGCAAATCAAAGCAACTCAGAACTGAGCAAAGCCCCCTACATTTTGTTCCCATGTGAGCAAAGAAAACATTTCCACCAAAAATAGGATATCCTAACAAGTATGGGCAATAAGGGCTTTCTCCATCTTAAGTATGTAATTTCTCAGTCTACAGTATCAGGTGTTATAAATCATCTGGACTTGTTTTAACACAATGAGTCTAAAGAGCTGATGTGGAGTAAGCTCAGTAGATAAAACACAGGATGTTGCGTGGTAAGAGTTTACTGTGGTAATAAAAGCAATATCAAAGCATGTTTGAGACAGGTGCTCTGTTTATTCTAGAATGCGGTCCTTTGAACAGCAGGAATTCCTTGGAAGTGAGCTGTCAAAAGTAACTTCCTACTTTATAAAACGTTGTTAAAATATGTATTTTAATTAGACTTACATGGGAAAATGCTTCCAAACCCTGCTATAGGAACAATCTCTTCCAATGAAGCTGTGACGTTTGCTTCTGCCAGCAGCTTGTTCCTGAGAAGAACCCTAGCATAAGGTTGTGACAGGTTCGGTGACATAGACCCCCTTGGGACTGTCACCTGATGTGCTGAAATTACCACTGAGCCAGTTTTCCCTGCCAGTTTGGGACTCCAGAACCCTGCGCTGTTAAGCCAGACACGCTAGCCTGCTGCAACCCAGACCCAGAGTCTGGTCTATGCCCCGAAGCTGCAGATTTAACTTAAAACAGCTCAGCAGGTCACCTATCTCCAGCACCCAGACACCCAGTTCCCAATGGGATCCAGACCCCACATAACGCATATTCAGAGCAAATTCATAAATTGTCCACCTTCTATAACACTGATAGAGATATCCACAGCTGTTTGCTCCCTCAGGTATTAATACCTTACTCTGAGTTCACTAACAAACAAAAGTGATTTTATTAAGTATAAAAGTAGGATTTAAGTGCTTTCAAGTAATAACAGAACCAAGTAAATCACCAAGCAAAATAAAGTAAAACACACAAGTCTAAGCCTAATACATTAAGAAAGTGATACAGGTAATCTCTCACCCTCACAGATGTTCCAATAAACTTCTTTCACAGTCTAGACTCCTGCCTAGTCTGGGCCCAATCATTTCCCTGGTAAAGTCCTTGTTAGTTATAGCAGACATCTCGGGTGATAAGCAGAGATTCTCTCATGACCGGAAACCCCTTTGTTCTGCTCCACCCTTTTGTAGCTTTGGCACAAAGAGGGAATCTTTTGTTTCTCTGGGTCCCCACTCTTCTTCTAAACTGTCACATATCACTGTAAGACCCCCTAGTCTCCATTCTTCCTGAATTGGCCCACATGTACACAGGAAGGCTTGCAGATAAACCTTTTACAACCAATTATCCTAGTCAATGGGAGCCATCAAGATTCTAATCCACCATTAATGGCCCACACTTTGCATAATTACAATAGGACCTTAGAGTTGTACTTCATATTTCTAGCTACAGATACATACATACAAATAAACTACTGAACATGTTCCTTCTAATACCTTTGTTATGATACTTTACAAGAGACCTCTGGCATAAAGCATATTCCAGTTACATCATATTCATAAGGATACGTCCATAAAGCATAAGGAGTGCAATGACAAAGGTTATCAGAGCTTTAATGTTACATAGAAGCAAAGGTCTTGGCTGCATCCTTTAAAATAAAATATTGGTGCTTTTAACAAGCAAAACACGCCCATCAATGGCCACTCTGAAACTAACTAAAATTATTTCAAGCTATTTTAAACTACATGACTGTCTCATGCACGATATGCTCTTTCCAATAGCTTTAATAGGTGTAACAAAGATACTCAAGCATGAAAAAAAGGAACTTTATGGTAACCCAGTGAAGTAACATCCGAGATGATCTGTCCCTCTTTCCCTACAGAAACAAACCTGGAGTCTTCTAGCACAAGAGGAAAGTGAATCCAGTCATAAGATGTAACTGCTTACTCAAGAAGGCTTTTTGGTACAATGTAGGGACAACCTGTTTGCTGTATGTGCTATAGGGTCTCAGCAAATTTTTTGACATTTTTTTTTAAAGAAAAAGCAGTGGAGAGAGAACTTGCTGAAAAGGAATTTGCATTGTTCAAGTTTAAGGCTGATATCTGAAATGAAATAAGACAAGTTATATTCAGCTTCATGACAAAGTCACGTGAGAAAACAGAAAAGTCTTAATTTACCAACAAATTGTTAGCATCTAGGATAGATTCTCACAGCAGGAGACAAAAGCAATTGCAATTTAATTTGAAACAATAGTGCTATCTAGAACAAAGGTTGTGAAATCAATCCCTTATGTTGGCTGAGGACCACACTGTAGTAATGGAGAACTTATGAAGCCGTCAAGCTGACTCTACTGCCAGCCTCTAGTTTTAGCAAAAGACCAAACTCACAGATCCTAGTCTCCTTTATTTTCCAACAGCTACTTAGCTCAGGGATTTATGTCAACTTGCATTCAGATCATGACTGTAAATGTCTCAACCACCAACTGATTTAAAGCGAACTCTTATTCTCAGGGAAAGCTTTTATTTTCTCAAAATTTTGTAACTTGTGTATTGGGAATAATTGTTCTGTGCTCATTCCTATAGAATAGTGGTTCTCAACTCTGGTCCACTGCCTGTTCAGGGAAAGCCCCTGGTGAGCCGGCTGGTTTGTTTACCAGTGGAGTCTGCATGTTCGGCGGATTGCAGCTCCCACTGCCCGGGGTTCGCCGCTCCAGGCCAATGAGAGCTGCGGGAAGCAGCACAGCCCAGGGGATGTGTGGTCATCCGCTTCCCACAGCCCCCATTTGCCTGGAGCGGTACACTGCGGCCAGTGGGAGCCGCAATCTGCCAATCCTGTGGACGCGGCAGGTAAACAAACCGGCCCGGCGCACCAGGGGTTTTCCCTGAACAAGCGGTGGACCAGAATTGAGAACAACTGCAATAGAATAATTAAGAACCTCTGCAAGTAGATTTTACTAGACTCATTTACTGGTGTATTAGAGAAAGAAGGTAGGTGAAGGAATATCTTTTATTGAATCAACTTCTGTTGGTAAAATAGATATGCTTTCGAGCTTACACAGAGTTTTTCTTCAGGTCTGGGAAAGCTACTCAGAAGGTATTGAATTTCTTTCTTTTCCCCCACTCTTCCTACCATTTCACAGGATTTTCTGTAGCTAAATAGAGACAAAGCTAGGTGAGTTCTTTTTAAGCATGCTAAGAAATATATGTACATGTCTCAAATCAGTGGGAAGTCAAGACACCAACCCTCGTTTTTGAGTAGGCCAGATGGCAAGAGTTCTCTGTATACAACATTTAACCAAATGTTATATGAAACACTGTGACATCTGTTCATTCAGTGTAGTTATGTCAGATCTACTAGTGCAGCAGAATATGAAGAGACAGGGCCTCTATTTTAAAGAGATCTACTGCAATTTTTTCTAAAGTAATTCCTCTCCGCACCTAAACAATTGTGCTGTTCATATGAAAATTATTTGTTTTATGTCATTAAAATAAGAGTTTTGATTAATAAAGTGTAAATCCTGGTGATACAACACTGTCCAGTTGTGGGTACTGAAACTATATCACTGAAAACTATGCACGTTTAAGTACAGTGGTCATAAGTTACTAGCTACATGTGACTTCCTCCACCACACTTCCTCTATGTTTGCTAATGCAATGCAAGACACTGCAGATCTAAGCACCCAAAACCACCTTCTGTAATATAGCTTGATATTGCTTTCTGTAAGATGCTGTATTTACTTCTCAGCACACAATAGTAACGTTGAAGAGTCTGCACATTAAGGGACAGGCTGGAATTATTAGCAGTGCTAATAGTACTTTAGTCTCTCAAGTTTGAGTAAATAGTGACCTGTTGGCTGGATTCTTTCCAACATAAACGACGCTTCCTCACAGTCACAGAAATAAAGTAAGTTTTATCAGGTTTATTTATGTGCTTCGGGAACATACTAGTTTCAATTCCAGAGAAGGCCATTGATCCAGATGGGTTTATTAACCTTCTTAGGGAAATAAGAGAAAGTAACATCCAAATAACTTGAGCTGGAAAAAGGTGTTTTTTTGTTTGTTTTGGGATTTTTAGGGGGCAAGAAAAAGGGAGGAGGTTAGGAGCACTCCACTCCTCTATAACCGGGGTTGGGGGGAGGGGGTTGAAAACAGATTACATGACCTAGTTTTAGAATATGATCAGGACCCAAGTGCTGCGAGCATTGTAATCTCCACTCTGTGCTTTAGAAAACAGTTGCATTTACAAACATTTTTACTTAAAATAAAAATAGTTGTGGCAGCAGAGTGTTTAGAAAGTATCTTTTGGATTATGTAAATATGGAGATGAACTAACTTCTTGCATATAAGCTAAAAAATGCAGGAGATTCCAACATCAACAATTCCTCAGAGCAAGCAGTTTAGTATCTCATTTATTCCTGTAAAAATCTTTATGCTGGTACTTGGAACCCTTCAGCAAACCTACATTTCTCTAAACTATGTGCACAGCCTGAGCAACATGGAGTTATTACACATTTAGAACAGTTAAAAAACAGTTTCCAGTATGTCCTTTCTCCCCCAATGGACCCTGGGGTAACAGAATCTGTTCAGTAATATGAGAAGCTAGGGATTGCCTCCTTTCCACTTTACTAATTCTGCTGCACAAGCATTGTAGTGAATTCAATACTGCAGTATCCTGACTGACCAAGGGAGCTCAGCCAGTCAACATCAACAGGATAAATCATGGTCCCTGTAATTCCCTGCACTCAAATCTTTCCTTCTGGACAGAATGGTGAAGCAACCCCAGATATTTATCTAGATAAGGACTGCAAGGTCTCTGGGTACAAACATAACTCTGAATAACAAATTGTGTACCTTTATACTAAACTGATAAGCTTCATTTTCTGGGAAAGAAAAGAAGGCAGTTAAATCTGAGTAACTGAGAAACGATCAATATGAACTCTATCTGTTACAGTAGGATTATATCAAATTTAAATATTTTGATGATATCACATTGTGCATGTACAAACATCATGTATTTGGAGAAACTGAGGCGCAGAAGTGACGTGTTCTGGAACACATGCATGTTGCTCAGTCAGTTTCCAGGCTTATAATATTATTCAAAGATGAGAAACTTAGCCCAATGTTTCTAAACTATTTTGCAGTTAGGTATTCATCTGCATAAATACTAATGTCTGAAATCCCTTGGAGCACCCAACATATGGAAATAATCTACCTCCAAGTGTTAATGTGTGAGAATGTCTAAATTAAGACCTCCAACACTGAAAAGATCACTTGAAACAAACTTTTAGAGCAGCACTCTTCAAACTTTTGGCGCCGTGGGCCCCTTTCGCACTCCCCCCTCCGCTCGCGGCCCCCCGGCATATGTCTGCCGAAATGCCGCCGAATACAAAGCTTCTGCTTTCTTTCAGCGGCATTTCGGCGGGCCAAAAATAGACTGACTCCAGCAGTCTCACGGGAAGGATCAGCAGCGGCACCGGGGTCTCGTGCACCCCCAGGGGTGCACGCACCCTAGTTTGAAGACCACTGTTTTAGAGGCCCAGCACAGGTAGAAAGGAAGCTACTACTCTATTTTCCACTCCATGCATCTGATGAAGTGGGTTTTAGCCCATGAAAGCTTATGCCCAAATAAATTCATTAGTCTCTAAACTGCAACAAGGACTCCTTGTTGTTTTTGCTTAACTTGAATATCCAGATGCTCGTGTGATAGTAACTGGGTTCAACTAAAGGTCCAACCCAAAGGAAGACAAATGCAACACTGCAAGGGTTACAATCTGGGATTCTTTTTGTTTTAATGCACAGACAGATAAGGAGAACAGCGACTGAGAAAATTACCTCACTCCCTTCCTTTAGGAGGGCACATACTTACAAGAGTGCTATGCTTTGAGTCATGTGTCCAAAACCTATATCAAATCAGAGTCCAGTGAGCAGAAAAGCCACACAAGCATGGCACAGGGAATAAATCCTATCCAATCAGCTAAAGCTGCTACTCAGGGCAACGGGGGAAGAGAGTAAAACAATAAATGTTTCATGCATTTCTTGGAAATAAAGCTGACTTGTGTATTTGAAACTAGAACTGAAAAGGCAACTCTCTCTACAGCAGTTACACCAATATACAGCTCATTCTGCACAGGTGCACTTATTTCATAGCAGCTGGAGTAACATAACCTACCCTTACAATATCTCATGGTGATCTTGGAATCTCAGAGAAATAATCTTGTATGTATTGACTAAATAAACTAAGAGGTGGAAAAGACTGTATCAAGTTTCAACAACTACCTGGAATTTAACAACTAAAAACTTCCCAGAGTACGCTGTACAAAGGGATAGACTAATCCAGGACCAAGAAAGAGGAAAGAGAAGCAGAGGAGTTTATGGAGCAGAAAGTATCTTAATAACATGCAGATTAAAAAAAAAAAAACAACAATCACTGGGAGCTTGTTACATTTCAGTAATGATGAGAGAAACAACTAGCTTATTTCAGCCACAACACATACCTCTTTAAAAGGACAAATCCCAAGCAGCATCCCTGAAAATGGGATTTAGCTTCCAGTGTAGCTGTGTCCCTTTAATAAGAGCTCAACAGTCACTGACAACCAGCAGCTGTTGCACTGTGAATAAGAACACAGATTAGCAGAAAGGATGTTTTACTGTGTTATAATACTTGTATTTACCAGCTTTTCATTTAAGAATCACACCTTCTTTTATAAGAAGTGCTTTTAAGCATTATCTCCATTCTACAAATGAGGAAAACAGAAAGAAGTTAAGTGACTTACCCATTATCACCCAGACACAACAGCAGAGCCAAGAATAAATCCCAGGTTGCCTGAATCCTCCAGGATACTGTCAATTGGCCAATAGTTTCTCTCCCTCCACCCAAAACAAAAAAAAAAATTTAAGGGGGTCCCTGTGCATGAGTAGTTCTTTGTGATTGCATTTGTGCCAGTACTTAGTTTTTGAGACCAACAAAGTATGCCAACAACTGCTCAATATCATGCACAGATATGATTCACTGGAATTACACTATGTTGCCAATCAGTAAATATATTAAGCACTGACAATATGATTTCCCAGGATTTGGCATCTACAGTTGAGAACAGAATTGAGCAGGTGATTTAACACCTGTTATGGAGAAGACAATTATTTCCTCTCTTTTTTTAAACAAAACAAACAGGAGATCTTGAATATTTTTAAATAAGATGGAGACTTGTGGCACCTTAGAGACTAACCAGTTTATTTCAGCATAAGCTTTCGTGGACTATAGCCCACTTCATCGGATGCATCAGATGAAGTGGGCTATAGCCCTCAAAAGCTTACGCTGAAATAAACTGGTTAGTCTCTAAGGTGCCACAAGTCTCGATCGTCTTATTTACGGATACAGACTAACACGGCTGCTAATCTTAATATTTTTAAAAAAAGTATTTTAACAATTATTCCCAATTTGTAATAGCTGCATACTTGTTCTGAGTTTAACATAAGGCCTGTGTGGGATGAAATTGTCTTGGATCCAACTTCTCTATTTTAATGATACTTTAGATGTGAGAACCAGTGTTAACCTTCAGTTATGAATATAAACAATGTACATTAAAAACCCTAATGAAAACTATTCTGTGTTAATGCAACAAGCATCTACATGTAACGTACATTTTACAAAATACTGGGGCTAGCTGGATCCCAAGCTGTGTTTGTGTTGGATAGTTTACAATAACTCTGCACATTGAACTCTTATCTGTAAAACAATTTAAACTGGGGAACCACAAAAGTATTTATCTTGTCTGGGTAGCATTCAAAGAGAAAATTAAATTATATTTTTCAGACTGTCCATAAAACTAAGCTTCGCTTTCCATTATAGAAAGCTCCATAGAATCTATAACGGAAGCTCCATAGAATCTGTACAGATAGTAATTCCAGGATCTATTATCGACCACCTGATCAGGACAGTGATAGTGACGATGAAATGCTAAGGGAGATTAGAGAGGCTGTCAAAATAAATAACTCAATAATTGGGGATTTCAATTATCCCCATATTGACTGGGTACACGTCACCTCAGGACGAAATGCAGAGACCAAATTCCTTGATACTTTAAATGACTGCTTCTGGGAGCAGCTGGTACAGGAACCCATAAGGGGAGAGGCAACTCTTGATTTAGTCCTGAGTGGAGCGCAAGAGCTGGTTCAAGAGGTAACTACAACAGGACCACTTGGGAATAATGATCATAATATAATAACATTTAACATTCCCGTGCTGGGAACAAAACCGCAGCAGCCCAACACTGTGGCATTTAATTTCAGGAAGGGGAGCTATGCAAAAATGAGGGGGTTAGTTAAACGGAAATTAATAGGTAAAGTGACTAAAGTGAAATCCCTGCAAGCTGCATAGACACTTTTCAAAGAAACCATAATAGAGGCCCAACTTAAATGTATACCCCAAATTAAAAAACAAAGTCAAAGAACTAAAAAAGAGCCACCATGGCTTAAAAAAACCATGTAAAAGAAGCAGTGAGGGATAAAAAGGCATCTTTTAAAAAGTGGAAGTCAAATCCTACTGAGGTAACTAGAGAGGAGCATAAACACTGCCAAATTAAGTGTACAAATGTAATAAGAAAAGCCAAAATGGAATTTGAAGAACAACTAGCCAGAAACTCAAAAGGTAATAATAAAATGCTTTTTAAATACGTCAGAAGCAGGAAGCCTACTAAACAACCAGTGAGGCCCCTGGATGATAGATACACAAAAGGAGCACTTAAAGATGATAAAGTCATTGCGGAGAAACTAAATGAATTCTTTGCTTCAGTCTTCATGGCTGAGGACGTTAGGGAGATTCCCAAACCTGAGCAGTCTTTTGTAGGTGACAAATCTGAGGAATTGTCACAGATTGAAGTATCACTAGAGGAGGACTTGGAACTAATTGATAAACTTAACTGTAACAAGTCACCGGGACCAGATGGCATTCACCCAAGAGTTCTGAAAGAACTCAAATGTGAAATTATGGAGCTATTAAGTAGGGTTTGTAACCTGTCCTTTAAATCGGCTTCTGTACCAAATGAGTGGAAGATAGCTAATGTAACGCCAATATTTAAAAAGGGCTCTAGAGGTGATCCCAGCAACTACAGACCAGTAAGTCTATCGTCCGTACCGGGCAAATTAGTTGAAACAATAGTATAGAATAAAATTGTCAGGCACATAGAAGAACGTAAATTGTTGGGCAAAAGTCAGCATGGTTTCTGTAAAGGAAAATCATGTCTTACTAATCTATTAGAATTCTTTTAAGGGGTCAACAAACATGTGGACAAGGGGGAATCCAGTGCATGTAGTGTACTTAGATTTCTAGAAAGCCCTTGACAAGGTCCCTCACCAAAGGCTCTTACGTAAATTAAGTTGCCATGGGATAAGACGGAAGATCCTTTCATGGACTGAGAACTGGTTAAAAGACAGAGAACAAAGGGTAGGAATAAATGGTAAATTTGCAGAATCGAGAGAGGTAACTAGTGGTGTTCCCCAAGGGCCAGTCTTAGGACCAATCCTATTCAACTTATTCATCAGTGATTTGGAGGAAGGGGTAAACAATGAGGTGGCAAAGTTTGCAGATGATACTAAACTGCTCAAAATAGTTAAGACCCAAGCAACACTGTGAAGAACTTCGAAAAGATCTCACAAAACTAAGTGATTGGGCAACAAAATGGCAAATGAAATTTAACGTGGATAAATGTAAAGTAATGCACTTTGGAAATAATAACCCCAACTATACGTACAATATGATGGGGGCTAATTTAGCTACAACTAATCAGGAAAAAGATCTTGGAGTCATCGTGGATAGTTCTCTGAAGATGTCCATGCAGTGCGCAGCGGCAGTCAAAAAAGCAAACAGGATGTTAGGAATCATTAACAAAGGGATAGAAAATAAGAATGAGAATATCTTATTGCCCTTATACAAACCTAATGTGCACCCACATCTTGAATACTGTGCACAAATGTGGTCTCCTCATCTCAAAAAGGATATCCTGGCATTGGAAAAGGTTCAGAGAAGGGCAACTAAAATGATTAGGGGATTGGAACGGGTCCTATATGAGGAGAGATTAAAGAGGCTAGGACTTTTTAGCTTGGAAAAGAGGAGACTAAGGGGGGATATGATAGAGGTATATAAAATTATGAGTGGTGTGGAGAAAGTGAATAAGGAAAAGTTATTTACTTGTTCCCATAATAGCAGAACTAGGGGCCACCCATTGAAATTAGTGGGCAGCAGGTTTAAAACAAATAAAAAGAAGTTCTTCTTCACACAGCGCACAGTCAACCAGTGGAACTCCTTGCCTGAGGAGGCTAGGACTATAACAGGGTTTAAAAGAGAACTGGATAAATTCCTGGAGATTAAGTCCATTAATGGCTATTAGCCAGGCTGGATAAGGAATGGTGTTCCTAGCCTCTGTTTGTCAGAGGGGGGTGATGGATGGCAGGAGAGAGATCACTTGATCTTTACCTGTTAGGTTCGGGGCACCTGGCATTGGCCACTGTTGGTAGACAGGATATTAGGCTAGATGGACCTTTGGTCTGACCCAGTACGGCCTCTCTTATGTTCTTATAATTTTAATACATATCCAAAGCAACTCCACTGACGCTCCATCAGATTAAAGACTGACTAAATTTGGAACCACATTACTAACAGTAATGATGCAAACTGCGTGTTAGACCCCATGTATCTGGCCTCTTTACCAAGGCAATATACCTTGGAAATTTCCAAGCTGACGGAAGCCAAGGCTGGAAGAACGAGGTGCATTTGGGGAGAACGCTAATCTGAAAAAAAGAGTACTGGGTTTCATCAGTCTAACCAGAAGTCTGATCCAAACCCAAATGCTTATTTTCAAGCTCTCGTTCATAAAACTTTAAATAGAATATCCATCCTAACAGATGCAATTTTCCTTCACTGGCTGTGTTACTTTGAACCCTTTTCCAAACAGTTCTCTCTGGTGCAAGTTGGATACGTGAATTCCAGCAGGATGTTTCAGTTCTGTGTCCAGTCACTGACAGTCACATGGTTATGAATTATGCAGGGATGGAAGTACCCAAACAAAAAGACTCAAGACATGCATCATCTGTGATTCAACTTCACACAGTAACAATTCAACTAGATTGGAGTTCTGTGGTCACTAAGTAGCAGGAAACATCATTAATGGACACAGAGCACCATTCTTTGTAGCTTCTCTATGTTCTTGCTATTGAAGTAGACCCAGGGGCAGGATTGGTGTAATGTTTTGTATATGGATCAACAACTTGATGAACACATACAAGGCAAATACTGAAAATGTATTTAAATCTATTACAGCCAGATACAAGAGTAGTTTTATTAAAAATTATTTTAACCAGATACCATATTAATGGCATAATTGTGAAAACACAGTTACAAATTGGAGGATCTTGCTATTGAAGACCATTCTCCATGGCAGAAAGCAGCACATCTATTCCTCCAACACAACATTCCAGAAGATTCTGTTGGCTTGCATACCAATTCCGAACATGTGCATGCGTAAACAAGCAGAGAAATCCGATACACCACTGGATTTCTAGACACTGGCATATGATGACAGAGCCAGGTGCAACACGAAAACCTGTATCAAGTTCAGCCTGAAAAGCAACCAAAACATTATTTCTCCCTTCATTTTGGGAAGAAACCTCACACTCCTTCCTATAGCACTTCTCCAGAGCTGACATGAATACTGATTTCTGGGTCACTAACCAGTCATTTTCACCCATGGATCCCAAACAAGACAGTTTCACAATATATCTGAACTCTACTGCCATGTGCTCATCTGACATGCCACCATACATTATTATAACCTTACATGGTTCTGCTACTCAAAACTGAGGTTAAAAAAAAAATTTTCCTTAAACTTCACAAGTCAAAAATAAAGAGGTTTCCATACAAATTGTGACAGACACAGAAAAGGTGGAGACTTAATTAATGCTAAAATCATATAGCATATATAGTAGAGTGTGGATGCTGGTGACAGATACTTCCCCCCCCTCCTATCAGAGCATTTGTTTGGGGGAGAACTAAGTTAGTTTGAGAATTGAGTGTTACAGGCATAGCCTTGGGATGTGCTGGTTCTTTGCCCTGCTTACTGAACCAAATCCCAGTTAAAGCTGGCTGATCCATTTGTTACTACAAACTAAGTTCACAGGACAGTGTTAGATAACCTTTTACTAAGAAAAGGAGGCATGTCTGGGGGAACACTTTAATGGAATTTCAAATTGCAACATGGCTTCGGTCAACAGCCCCCATTTTAGCACACAATTTAGTTTAAGATTTTAACTCTATAGCTAATAAACATCTCCAATACTTGTATTAATAGAAAAAATTGTTTTTCCCCACCCCTTTGAATTTAGGGTCATCTAGACACAAACAAGCGCCTTAAAAACAGAACCCTGAGAAGATTTCAGCAGTCAACAGAACAAAAAAACAAACAAAAAAAAAAAAGATATGCAGGAAGCCAATGCAAAACCCTTGCAGAGTATCACCACAAAAATCTTAACCACAAAAAAGCAACTGCTGAGCTCTGCACCAGTCCCATTCGTTCTTTAGCTACAGAAAGCCAAGCACTTGAAATACATTACTATACAGCAATTTAAACCTATGATTACACATAATGAATAGCTAGAAATATCTTGTTCCTGGGTTTGTTTTTGCTTGACTCCTAAATTGCACATGTCTTCAGAGACAATTTGGGTTTAAGATTTTTAAAAGAGCTTGGTTTTGCTCTATCAAGTGTTCTTCTGAACCTGGTTTTTCAGCCTTTGGAAGACCGGAGCTTCTTTTCAATATTTTGTGAGTCCATATGAAAGTGTGTATTAAAAGCTATAAACTAGAGAGCTAGTACTGCAGTAAAAAAGACTTACTAGAGTTCTTTGAAGGGGTCAAAAAAACATGTGGACAAGGGGGATCCAGTGGACATACTGTACTTAGATTTCCAGAAAGCCTTTGACAAGATCCCTCACCAAAGGCACTTACGTAAATTAAGTTGTCATGGGATAAGAGGGAAGATCCTTTCATGGATTGAGAACTGGCTAAAAACAGAGGGGAAAGGGTAGGAAAAAAGGGTAAATTTTCAGAATGGAGAGGGGTAACCAGTGGTGTTCCCCAAGGGTCAGTCCTATGACCAATCCTATTCAACTTATTCATAAATGATCTGAAGAAAGGGATAAACGCTGAGGTGGCAAAGTCCACAGATGATGATAAAACTTCTCATAACAGTTAAGACCAAAGCAGACTGTGAAGAACTTCAAAAAGATCTCACAAAACTAAGTGATTGGGCAACAAAATGGCAAATGAAATTTAATGTGGATAAATATAAGGTAATGCACATCGGGAAAAAATAACCCCAACTATACATACAATAGGATGGGGACTAATTTAGCTACAATTACCCAGGGAAAAGATCTTGGAGTCATTGTGGATAGTTCTCTGAAGACATCAATGCAGTGTGCAGCGGCGGTCAAAAAGCAAACAGGATGTTAGGAATCATTAAAAAGGGGATAAAGAATAAAGATGGAGAATATCTTAATGCCCTCATATAAATCCATGATGCGCCCACGACTTGAATACTGCCTGCAGAAGTGGTCTCCTCATCTCAAGAAAGATATACTGGCATTAGAAAAGGTTCAGAAAAGGGCAACTAAAATGATTAGGGGTTTGGAACAGATCCCATCGGAGGAGAGAGTAAAGAGGCTAGGACTTTTCAGCTTGGAAAAGAGGATACTAAGGGAGGATATGATAGAGGTATATAAAATCATGAGTAGTATGGAGAAAGTGAATAAGGAAAAGTTGTTTACTTGTTCCTGTAATATAAGAAATAGGGGGCATCAAATGAAATTAGTGGGCAGCAGGTTTAAAACAAATAAAAGGAAATTCTTTTTCACACAGCGCACAGTCAACCTGTGGAACTCCTTGCCTGAGGAGGTTTTGAAGGCCAGGACTATAACAGAGTTTAAAAGAGAACTGGATAAATTCATGGAGGTTAAGTCCATTAATGGCTGTCAGCCAGGATGGGTAAGGAATGGTGTCCCTAGCCTCTGTTTGTCAGAGAGTGGTGATGGATGGGAGGAGAGTGATCACTTGATCATTACCTGTTAGGTTCACTCACTCCAGGGCACCTGGCACTAGTTATGCTGGTGGACAGGATATTGGGCTGAATAGACCTTTGGTCTGACCCAGTACGACCTCTCTTACGTTTGTCAGTATTTTCCACGGCTGCAGCCATCCTTTGAAAGGCATGGACGTTTCCTTCAACTACCCTAACCAGCATATAAGGGGGATTTCCCTCCATTTCAGAGTCCTAGAAGGTCCACCCCGCCTTAGCCTCATGGGGTGACAGGGAAAGCACAGCTCCGAAAAGCTGAAAGCACCTCATTAACAGGGAGAATGGAAGCCAGGCACCAATGTGGAGCCCAGTTAGAACTTTCTTTGTCCACTTCCTCAGAGGGGGGAAATCATGGTGAGGGAAAATGAACCTCTTCTATGAAACATGGAGGGGAGAAAATCTAGTGCCCTGAAGAAATTATTCTGTTCACCTCAGAAGCCATATAATAATACATGGGGACCCAATTACCAAAAAAAAAAAAAGATCTAGTTCATTCTGACATGCTTTGCCTTTGACAATGGAAATCTGTCCAGATGCAGCAAATTTGAGATAATCTCTTGTTCTTCAACTGGACTTTATTAATCTTCAAAATGAAAATACTGTACCATCATGAGGAAAAACAACTATTTCCAGCTTAACTGTTAAGTTTCTTTCCTCTGCTGCAAGAAAAACACACCTCAATAACTGGTAGATTATTATATCTACCAGTTTTACCAGATATACCTAAATATCTGAGCCAATTTTAAACCAAGAAAATATCAAAAATCCATCCAAGTGTTTGAACTAAAGGTCTGGACAAACTGATCAGCAGGTTTCTTGCAGACATTTTTTTAAGCTATTCAGATAGAAGAATATGGAATGACTGCAGGAGGGTTTCCACAAACTCAGCAGGCTTTTGTTGGCCACACACAGGAATAGTTGGACAGTCACAACACACAGTAATACATCCCGGTCTTAATGGGAGATCTCAACACACACATCTCAGAGCCTAAAATGGTAAGAACCTGAACTGTTACCTACCTCAAAATAAAATAAAAATTAAAAAAAAATAAAATAAAAAAACTCAGTGGGTGCATTTTTGCCTTTAATACCCTATTAAAAACCAAATTCAGTGCACATTTTGGTATATTTCATAAACTGGGGTGTCACCCTCCTATGTTTAGCCTTGATTTATAACACTGCCTCTTCAAATAGTCAAGAAAAGTTCTGCTATAGTCCGGGAGAAAGCATTTCAATGTGTGGTATGTGGTTAAGCTCATCTCTTTGAATCGCATTGATTACATCCAAGCTACACTACTTCACTTGCTAAAACCTAACAAGAATCCTAAAGTGTTAACATACTAATAAGGTGTTATGTAACACAATAACTAGACTAAACTATGACATTGTTTACAGTTTTGCATCATTAAGCATTCTTTTGAAACAAGATTCTTCTTATAACAAGCTATGCTGCTCAGAGAAGCCACAACTCCCTTTTAGTTCTACAGCAGTCTTATCACTGCGATTAAACCTGCTGATCATCCTTTGTGTAACCAGCCAAGTGGTTATACATATGCAAAATGGCTGCATCGATCCAATATAAAACATTTTTAAAAATCACATTTATATAGCATCTATAGATCCACTGTCTCAAAGAAAATGTTGAAGATTTTTTCTTCTCACATTTCCTAAGTTTTTCTTCCTATGACAAAGGACAAATGCATGAACAGTTTTATTTCCAAGTTTTAGACGTAACATTTAAGATATCTATTGAAAGCTTGGAAAAGTGATTCACTGGTTTACTTACTTTGTATACAGTCAATCTAAGTTTCCCTGTATGGTTAGTTTCTCCTGTTTGCATATAGGTCTTTCAAATAGCAACAGAAAAGGAGTTAAATATAGTGAAGTGTTGTTATCAGATGTTAAAAGTTAACCAAAGGACTTGTGAGCAGATCTAGAAACAGAAGCTACCTTTAATGATTATGCAGAAATTAATAATTCAGAGTGATAAAGAGACACAGAAAAAGGTTTAACAAAATATCTGTTTTCATGTATCCTTGAATAAAATGGGGGGGGGGGGGGCAAGAGAAGATTACTTCTCCACAGTCTATTTCTTAGTCAGCTGATTCCTCATGGGAACTTTCGCTCATTTCTACTCCTGATTTTACTGACATTTGTGATTTTAAAACAAATCACAATGTTCTACTGACCATAAAATATTAGCCAAAGGTTATATATGTTTTGACATTATATCACAATAAGCTGCTGTTGCACTTTCAAGAAAATCTAGACTTTTGTGGGTGGAAAAATAACGTGGGGAATTAAGCAGTCTGTTTTTAGAGGGAAGTCATTTGTAATTTCAAAATTTGCTTGTGGAACCTCATCTGATAAAGAATATTCGATGACCTTCACATTATTTAGACAGTTTAACCTCCTCTTCATCAAAAGCTGCTCTCAATCTGACTGTTGTGTTTTTCAGCTTGTGACTATGGCATGATTTTCATATTTGTGCAGAAGGAAGTTTAAATTAACAAAATAAATTATTTAATTTTAAATATGACTTTTTCCTACTATCACTAAACATGCTACACATGAACTACAAAATGTTGACATTCGAGAGGAAATTGTGCTAGCCACACCTTGCAATCCAGTCATGGAGCTTATTGCAAATAGTCAACTATTTCAACAGGGGACAATATTTTTGTCACTAAAACTCAGAAGCCTTATGTGAATTGGTTGCTTGGTACAGAGATGGTACAACCCTTGTATAACAAATAAAACAAAACATGACTAATAGCAATGGTATTTGCACAACTCAGTAATGTAGTCATCTGTCACACATCTTGGTATTAGTGTGTTTTCCTATAAGATATATACTTAAGGGCTGATACTTTTTACAGTTGCCACTTTGAGATGTGTATTTATTATCAGTAGGATTAATTTTACTTGTTTTGTGGTAAAAAAGGAAGATCGCCAGAAAATATGCTTTACAACTTTACTGTTCCTTCACAATCTCTCCTTGAAATTTTTCAGAAGCAAGGTAGCTGGGCAACAAAATGGCAGAACTTTGGTAAGTGTGAAGTAATGCACACTGGAAAACATAGTCCCAGCTATACTTAGAAAATGATAGGGTCTAAATTAGCTGTTACCACTCAAGAAAGAGTTCTTGGAGTCATCATGGATAGTTCTCTGAAAACATCCATTTAACATGCAGCAGCAGTCAAAATGGTAACAGTGTTGGGAACCACTGGGAAAGGGATAGATAAGACTGCAAATATGATGTTACTATTTAAATTTCTGGTATGCTCACACCTTGAATACCAGGTGCAGTTCTGATCACCCCATCACAAAATAGATATATTAGAATTGGAAAAGATGCAGGGAAGGGTAAATAAAGTGATTAGGGATATGGAACAGCCACCATAGGAGGAATTAAAGACTGGGATTGTTCATCTTAGAAAATGGGTGGATATGGTAGCAGACTATAAAATCATGAATGGTGTAGAGAAAGTGACTCAGAAGTGTTATTTACCCCTTCACAAAACAAAAGCAATAGAGGTCACCCAGTGAAATAAATAGGCAGCAGGTTTAAAAACAAACATAAGGAAGTACTTCTTCACACAATGCACAGTCAACCTGTAGAATTCATTGCCAGGGGATGTTGAGAAGTCCAAAACTCTGAACAGGATTCAAAAAAGAATCAGATAAACTCATGGAAGATACATCCATCAATGGCTATTAGCCAAGATGGGTCAGGGGGACAACTCCATGCTTTCAGATGCTGGGAGTGGACAACAGGGGACGGATCACTTGATGATTGCCCTGTTCTGTTAATTTCTTTTAAAGCATCTGGCACTGGCCACTGTCAAAAGACGGGATAGTGGACCAGTTGGACCACTGATCTGACCCTGTGTGACATTCTCATATTCTTGTGGTTAAATTCGCCCTGGAATATTAGCATGTTATCACAAATCCCCCACTGCATTAGCAGCTCCTCAAGTTAAAAAGAGCATGGACCAAAACTTAAATATCTTACCAGTAACATGAATAGTAAGTCTATTCTAGATTTTCCAACGTACTCCATACTGGAAAGGCAAATATGCTATCAGATACTGCAGATGAATTTATTTCTGAATCTCAGAATTCATACTCACCACCTATTCAGTTCTTCTGCAAAGGAAGTGTTTGACAATTGTGCCATGCCTGATTAGGTGGTCACACCCACCAGAGCAGACGTGGGCAAACTATGGCCCATGGGCCACATCCGTCCTGCAGGACTGTCTTGCCTGGCCCTCGAGTTCCCAGATGGGGAGGCTAGCCTTGGGCTCCTCCCCTGCTGTCCCTCCTCTCCTGCAGTTACGCCGCCAGACGGGCCACGCAGCTTTAGCCTGAGAGGTGGGCAGGCGTTCTGATAAGCCAGTCCTGCCACTCTGAGCAGAATGGTAAGGAGGCAGGGGGTTGGATAATAGGGAGCAAATCCCGGAGGGGGCAGTCAGGGACAGGGAGCAGTTGGATGAGGAGGTGGTTTGTGGGGGGCGCAGTCAGAGAGCAGGGGGGGGTTGGATAGGTGTGGGATCCCAGGGGGCAGGGGTGTGGATAGGGGTCAGGGCAGTCCATGAGCAGGGGTGGGGCAGAAGAGTGGACAGGGGGTAGAGTCCTGGGAAGAGGCAGTCGGGGACAAGGAGCAGGGGGGTTAGATGGGTCGGGAGTTCTGAAGGGGACAGTCAGGGGCAGAAAGTGGGAGGGGGTGGGGGCCAGACTGTTTGGAGAGGCACAGCCTTCTCTACTTGGCCCGCCATACAGTTTTGCAATCTTGATGTGCCCCTTGGGCCAAAAAGTTTGCCCAACCCTGTACCAGAACAAAAACAAACTGCTTTATATAAAAATGTATTTACACACTGCATCCTACTTTCAGAGTGACATTCTGCATACGAGAGCTGTATCTTACAGCTTAGAGGCTTAGATCCAATGATTGCCATTGGTGCAGACACCACTTTTCAAGATATCTATCATCTTGACCTAAGAAAAAAGCATCGAAGAGCACTATAAAATTTCTGGTAACTATAATATTAGTTCTCTTCCTCCAAGGAAGCTGAAGTTTGCTGACAGTAGTTTAGAGCACCCATGTAATGATTCTCCATCTTGCCACCTCAAGATAGTAGCCTTTCAAAGGAGAGATTCATTTGCTACGAGAAAAAGTATTGCACACAGGTCTGTTTTCCAAGTTAACAGTAAGCAAAACTAGCCAGGGCAAAGACCTAGAGGCACAGAGACTTACGCACATGTTTAACTCATTGCTGACAATGTTTTTTTCCAGAAGTGACAGAAACAAAACCCATGGCTTCTTTATTTGGAGACCACTGTGCTAAGAATAATTCAGTCATCAGGGGACACTATCAGGTACTTTAGACCCAAACTGTGATTTTATACAACACACACAACAGAGCTCAGTCAGCAGAGCATTAGGCTCTTAATCTGAGGGGCCAGGATTCTAACCTGTCTGAGCAGCCAGCTTTTTATTAAATAACCCTGCCTTGAGTGCAAGAGACTGGACCAAATGACCTCTTGAAGTCCCTTCCAGTCCAAAGTGGTTTTTTTTAAAATGACAAGAAAAAAAAAGGACAGTTTGGGAAGAAAGCAGTCCCTATGGTGTGTGCAATGCAAGCATTTCCCTACGGTGGTGGTACATGAAAAAGTAAAACTGAAATCTATCATTACTGCTAGAGTTGAGTAAAAGAGTAAACTGCATAAATATTTTCTAAATCACACAAAATTTGCTAGAGGACTCGCAAGAAAAAAGACAATCAACTCCAAAGAGCCAGTCACACAAAATCTAAGTTTGACTAGTGCAGGAAATAGACAAGGAAGGGTAGGCCAGGGAAAGGTAATCCTTATAATCAGTTACTTAGTAATGGACATACACACATTGAAAGATACAAGTTTGATATTTTGTTTAACTTTCAACCTGATTGTTGCCTTTTTAAGCTTTTCATTCTGACACATTACAAAAGAAGTCTTTCCAAGGAGACACAATCATACACACATCGCACTTATCTACACAATTTTTGTACTGCTTTAACTGCCTCAGTTTAGAAACAGATCTAACTGAAGCAGTAAGACCCACTAGTGAATGCAGTTATACTGGTATGAAGGAGATTAGACCACAAGCAGCTATACTGGTATAAGCACTTTTATAGGAGTGTAACTCCATCCACACAAGGGAGTGTACCTCTTACTTCATCCATTTCTAAACACAAAGTTAAAGCAGTGCAAAACTGTGCACAGACTACACCTTAGCCGTTTCCTCCAGAAGAAAGCACCATTCATCTATTTTAAAAAAGAAAAGTAGAACTAGACACTGATGAAACAACCCACATCCTAGGGATAACTTTCTTAACTGAAACATGGCTGAATACATATTCTCACAAGTGTCACCATCCAACATCTTAGTATAGAGAATGAAAACAAAACAAGCCCATGGCATAATGTACCTACTACTGCAGACAAAAAATACAGCCCAACGTCTCTTTAATCAAATAAAAGTTTGACATCAACTCCTGTCACAGCACTAAGCTCCCACTGACATTCCTAAAGGCCTATTACCCTGGTTTAAAAATATGGTATCAAAACAGGAGGGTAGTTTCATAGTGTATAGACTCCACATCACATAACCAGTATAACTGGTACAATTTATTGGGAGTTGAGAATTGAACAGATTCTCTAACAGCTCAAATCTGAGAAACCCCAAGGAAAAAAAGCTGCCTTGCAAATGAGAGATGTCCCTGGAATAAAAGCCATCAACTGCTTCTCAGCATTACATGTGAGTTCCCACCCCACAGAAGTCATACTATTGAAAGCCATTTAACAGTAGAAAACAGTTGGAACAGGGATTTTCCTAGATTATCTTATTTTCATGGTTCACACAGCTAAATGCAAGGAACTATCAAGAGTGGACAGGTATTTTTAAAAGTAGTCAAAGAAAGATTGTATCTTTCACACATCTACAAGTGATTTTACTGCATCATTTCCAAATTAAGCCAATAAATTTAAAATAGAGGAAAATATATTTAGCCATTTTCCATTTAAATAGTCTATTCAACGTGACACATAGGGACAAACTTTAGCAACCCCAAAAGATACATTCATGTATCATACACCTCCCCAATGTAAAGATTTTTTTTCGACAAGTAATCTGTAAGGACACCACCATAAACGTGACAAACTAACAGCTTATAAGAAACACAATGCTCTCATCCATGCAGAGCATTGCAATCAGAATGTGCTGTATACCACATAACCAAGACCTTGGCTGTCTCACAAAAGGGTTGTCTGAATTTGCTCTCCTACAAAGCCAAATGGCAAAAGATGCACCCCACTTAAGCCAGAAAGGCAACAGAATTTAGCAGCAATTGCCCAGATCTGTCCTTCAGGATGCCCTGGGCACCCGCTGCATATAGAAATCTGTCTCCAGGACTCCAGCTACGACTTTTACTGGCCTCCCATCCTCAGTGCACATAAACCTGATTATGTCTGGTGTATTTAGACATGTTTAATTTTGCATGAAAATCTCCTAAAGCATAAACAAAAATGTAAGGTGAATTTAAATTTTTCAAGCTGTATGTGTTTGTTTTTAAACATTTCAGCGAAACAGCTTTTGTCTGGATGCAAACCTCTCCCTGCAGTGTTTGCAACCCAAATATTGCAGCACTGAGCTAATTCACAAGAGCCAGAAAGAAATTGACTATGAAAGTGATTAACCCCTTCTCATCTACCAAGCTAAATTTAGGGCGAATTATGGTAAACAAACATTAATAGTAGATCGCTTCCCCCTCCAAGGACTCTCCCCCCCCCGCCCAGAAAAAAAAAACCCCATCTGTTAAGCTTGCAATGCTCCTTTTGAGACAGGAACGGACAGAAAGCGTGAAAGTGGGCCTTCAACCTTCAAAGGGTCTCCTGGTTTTCCGCATACCACCCAACCTCCCGCAAGAAAGTCAACCAGGTTGGTGGGAGGGACAAATTCTCTCCAGGAGAGTCCCCCACGTTTTCCAAATCCATCGGCCTCCTCTCCCTGGACAGGAAGTCTGGGGGAAGGGAAGCCACGTTCCCGCATGTGTCTCAGATTCCTCAACCTAGCTAGGCTTTCCTTCACCCTGGGACGGCTGCCCTGGGGGTCCCCACAAAACCCACTCCTTCCATCGACTCCCCCATGCAGCGAGTGGGACGGGGGAGCCACACACCGACTTCACCTCCGGCCTCTCCCCACAGCACTCACTTTCTCTTGTACTCGTCCCTCTCCCGCTTGACTTTGGCCAGCACGTTGTAGAGGGCCCGGATCTCGGGGGTGATGGTGTCGATCTGCACCCCAACGCCGTCCGGATGGACCCAGGAGACGCCGGGCCCCTGCAGGGTCTCCAGGCCGCCGCCGCCGGTGCGGCGCACCTGGGTGTAGCTCCAGATGGTGCCAGGCAGGCGGCCGTAGTGCTGCGGCGGCGGGGAGCAGGAGGCGGCGGGGCCAGGCGGCAGGGCGCCGTGCCCGGGAGCCGGGGGCCCCGAGTCCGTCTGCACGGCCTGGTCCCGGGAGAAGGTCTTGTAGCGGAAGCGGCGGTCGCGCTCGCTCTGCTGCGCCTGCAGCTGCTTCTCCAGCAGCCGGTTGCGCCGCTCCAGCTCGTGCACCTTGGCCAGGAAGCAGCGGAACCGCACGTTGAGCCCCTTCAGCAGGTGGATGTTGGAGCCCAGGTCGTTCCGCAGCGCCGTGGTCACGGGCGGGGGGGAGGCGGCGGCGGCGGGGCCGCCGGGGCCCAGCGCGCCGGGGGCCGCGCCGGCGGAGAAGGCTCGGGCCATCTCCCCGAAGAGCAGCGAGTTCATCATCCTCCCGGGCGGGAGGCCTCGCAGCGGCGAGGGAGGAGGGGAGGGGGATCGGGCTCCTGTCAGCAGCGGTGGGGGGCCGGGTATTTACCCGGCTCGAGGGGGGGAATTCAACCGGAAGTGGCGGTTAGACGGGGGGGGCGGGGAGGGAGACTGGTTCTGAGGTAAAAATAATAAAAGCGCCCAGGATCGAGTCCCTCCCGCAGTCCGGGTGTCTCCCAGCAAGGGGGGGCGCCCGGCCTCGGCTGCTCGCTCCTGCGCCAGCCGCCAGTGCCGCATCGAGCGCCGCTTGCCGGGCCACTGACTGACTGACTGAGGCCGGCGACGCGGGGCGGGAGTTGGCATCGGGGCACGCCCCCTCCTCCGACACCGGCTTCAGGCCCCGCCCCCTTTCCACCTTGGCCCCGCCCTCTTCCCCTTCTGCCTTCGACGCGACGCCCGTCGGGCCCCGCCCACGCAGAGCCCCACCACGCCCCGTCCAACGACGTCTTTTCCGAAGCGGCCCCGCCCCTCCTGCTCCCCGCCGCGCGCACACGTCATGGCTGTGCCCCTCCCCGTGACTTTTCATGTGCACGCGCTAACCCCCTCCCCCTGTCCCTCCCCGGGGCCTCGGCCGGGCCCCGCCTCCCGGGGGACGCCCCAGCTGGCTGCTTTCTTGGAGCGTGACGGCTGGAGCCGGGTTTCCCCGCGGTCCTGGGGGGAATCTGCACTGCGACCCCAGCCCTTGGGGGCAGGGCTGCCGAGGCTGCTCAGGGTCAGGGTACTAGAGTGACCAGATGTCCCAGTTTTATAGGGACAGTCCTGATTTTGGGGTTTTCCTTATATAGGCTCCTATTACCCCCTCCACCCCCATCCCAATTTTTCACATTTGCTTCTGGTCACCCTACAAGGTAGGCAGCCAGTTTAGGGTCCAAAAGGGGCAACCGGCATCTGTCCTAAAGAGGAGCATCCAGCGCTAGGGCATTCCCATTGGTTCTGCTTATGAACAGCTGCAGGGAACACCCTGACTGGGTCCTTGGTCCCAGTGAAGCCTGAGATCCATTAAGGAAGCCATCCAGCCTTGTGTGAGGAACCATCAAAGCCCCCTGCCCCAGGAGACATCTAGCATGCCGAGCACAACTAACTGCCACTCTTGGCCAGAAAGATGTTACTATGGTTTCCCTGCATACAGGGGCTGCCCTTATCATTGGCTAGGGGTGCATCTCCACCCCATGTGGAAATGGGGAATCAGGCCATTAAGTTCCTCTCACTCAAAGGTTGCTGCCGTAAATCCCAGGGGAGTCACAATTTGTACAGTGGGGATGCTGAGAGCCATTGAACCAAACTGCCACAGTCACCAGTTAAATGCAAGAGAGGGAGCTGAGAAACTAGGGTGACCAGATGTCCTGATTTTATAGGGACAGTTCTGATATTAAGGGATTTTTCTTATATTAGCACCAATTACCCTCCACCCCCATCCCAATTTTTCACACTTTCTATCTGGTCACCCTATGAGCAACCTACGTACTGTGAAGCCTGCATGGGATTCAGGGCCCTGAAAAGCCTCTTGCTTTCCTGTCCTGCTTGTAAGGTTCACTAGAAACAGCTAGTTTCCCTGGTCAATGGAAACAGAGCTTCAAGAACTAGGCTTTGATTCTCCATAATTAAAATCCAGGCAGTGCATTCTTCTAGCTGCAAAAACTGGCCTTGCTTATGAAATAAACATTTCCCCCATTATTTGTCTTCTGCAGTGCCAGCCTGCAGTTGTATTAGTAATTGCCTCCTTTACCGTTCCCTTGTGCTTGATCTTATGCTATAAGAATGCTTAACAGGACATGGATTTTGTTATGGTACTTAATTGTTACAGTTTTGAAATGGGAGGAGTATTTGGAATTATCACACACTAATATATTCTAGTAATACACACTGAATTGCTTTAATTTAGTCCCAGTATTTGCTGTTTGTGACGATGCCTTCCAGATCCAATTTTGGAGTAGACATTAGGGTGCACCTACCTAGATTAACAATAGGAACGGCATGTTTGCTTTCAAATAGGCCACTGGCATGATCCTGTTCCCAATAAAGTTAATGGGACCTTTTGCCTCTGAGGCCAGAAAAATGCTTCATGCTGCAAATAGGCCCCATTGGAAGTTGCCAGTGTTTAGGAGGCATTCAGTAGTTAATAGAATCATGCTCCAGAAGGGTTGGTTTACGTAAGTCACATGATATGACTGTGGTCTATGAAAGATTTATCATACGTCCCCATTTAGCTTTACAATTATTTCATTAATAAGAATAGATTACATAATGACATTTAGTTAATATTTGTATAATACTTTGAAGTTGGGAAGCCTTATTTAAGTTGCAACTCATATTGATATTATACTATTACAATTATGTTGTTATTAAATAAACATTCCTTACTGCTGCAGATCTATCTTCAGATGATCATGTGAGCTGCTAAAAAATCTGAGGGCTATTGTTTAATTGTATTATACATGTAGTACCATAGGTGTGCATGACACTTTACAGGAAAATAAAAACCTTGGGAGCTAGATTTTGATCTCACAGTAGTGTAAATTTGGATTTACTTCATTAACTTTAACAGAGTTAGCAATCTTAATCCAGATTTACTCCATTGTAAGTAAAAGCAGATTCTTAGCTTGGTTTATCTATTTATTTTTACTTCATTTAAGAAAAACAATTGATGGCAATATTTATATTTTGTTTCTTGTTTATGAAAAATATATTGCACTAAACAATTACGTATATAAAATGTAGTTTCTTTATATGATAGGAAAGTTATGTTTCAAATATTACACTTTCAAAAGATCTTAAATATTCAAATATAATCAAAATATTTTCTTTCAGAAATGAAACCATATATTGTGTTGTCAATAAGACGTGCTGGGTGAGATGTTTCAAAATATAACGTCCTCTCAGGTGGACAGACACACTTACGCACATGCAGTTTTGCCTCGTGCCTTACAATGCACCTTAGGCATGCAAGCATTTGTCATAAAATAAGACTTGTTCTGTCTGTTTGCTTAAATAATGATTTAGGGTGGATATGCTAAATCTGCCTAATAGGCAAAAATTACGTAGTGCTGTATAGGCATTAGTAATCACATGAATTCTCTTAAGCGTAATGTAATAGAGCATTAGATGGGATAAGTTTATCATCTTAAAATATTTTTTTCTTTCTTGTCCCCTTATTTCACAAGCATTTTACTGATTTTTCAGTATGCCTGGTGCCGTCAGCAACATAGTGACATGATAACGGATCCTACATGAAGCAGTATTTACACACTAAAGCCCATTCCTGCAACTCGCACCCAGGGAAAGCTCCCAGTGAAATCATGATTCTACAGAAGTCAGTGGGCTTGCATGAGCAAGTACAGAATTTGCCACTAAATGACTAAATCCTGTAGCTCATTGAAGGCACCGATTGCTATGATTCTGCTGCATGAGTAGTACAGCACATGGGGAACCTGTTCAAATGCATCAGTTTCCTCTTTCCTGATGTACTGCAGACGAGCGCTCCTTGCAACTTTCTTGCATGTAGCATGGAGGGCACACAGAGGCAAGGTGGTGGTATGTTTCACAACATATGCAGCAAGGAGTTAGATAAAAACATAAAATGCTCTTGCTGGAAAGTTGCACCCTAACACTACTTTATTTCTTAGAATTCAGAATGACAACCCACAAGAACAGAGAGACAAAATTGGCCCTTAGAGCCAGAACTCACCCCATCTTACTCTGACTGATCGCTACAAGGGCCAGATCACAGCTTCCATACAGAGCTCCTAACTGGCAACCCCCAAGGAATGTAAAGTGACAGCCTACAATTTTAACATCCCACAGCTGGGACCAACACTAGGTCACCTCTAAACAGATCCGCTGTCCAGCCGTTGCAGAGATGGTAGGGGCACAGCAGCTGTAGAACTGAGGGGTTGCTGCAACATTGGGGAAGGGCTCCATGGCTGCTCTATGACCTTGCAAGTGGGGAGAAGGATTCCAGTCCCTTCCAAACTCACACAAACCTCACAGTGCACAACCTCACAATACACAGGGAAGGCAGCATGGCTTAGTGCATCGGACACTGAGCTAGGATTCATGAGAAATTCTGGCCCTAATAAAATCAAGGGAAATCTTCCCATTGACTTCAGTGGGACTAGGGTTTGCAAACAGGTTGCTTAACAAACCAAAATCTGAGACATAAGAATATAAGAAAGGCTCTACTGGGTCAGACCAAAGTTTCATCCAGCCCAGTATCCTGTCTACCGACAGTGGCTAATGCCAAGTGCCCCAGGAAGCTTCTTTATTTATTACAGCGGAAGCTATTCTATGGCTCAATCAGTGACTGTCTCTAAAGCGCTTTCAGGTTCTCAAAGGGAAGGCGTTCTAGGAGTGAAGTGTTGTTATTCCATGTTTTCACTGCAGCTTGCCTCATGTTCTGGGGGAAAAAAAGTGACATCGTTTTGTGGATCTGATTGCGTTGGCTGGAGGCACTGTGTTAAAGAGGGGGCTCAAAGAAACACTTTAACATGATTATTTCTGATATAATATAAAACCCAGATAATGTATGTTGAAGTCTTATTAATTTTTGAGGTTACCATAAAGCACCTTTCACCATTTGATATTTAAACTACCCGTACCTAGAACTAATGATGTTGAGTAGTGATGAACCCAACAAACTAAATTACCTGTGTTGTTGGGTTTTTTATGCACTTGGTTATTTCCTGTGTTATAATCTAGGGATGATCATCCTCTCCATGGAGGGGCTGAAAGGAGCTGAAAATCCAATGCTACGGTCAACCTTTTGTTGGAGGGAGAAGGGCTGAGCCAATGTGACAGCCTCTTGGCTCTTCTTTCTCAACTCACTGAAGTCAGCTGATGCGCATGCAATGAATATGGGGCTCTGTGGTTGCAGGAGGACATGGCTGTGTGAATTAGCTGAAGAAGAGCCACTCTCTGTAGCAATATCAACATCAAACCTGTGGGGATTTTGCCCCTGTAAGATAATGCTGACCTGGTTGGCATTATGTTAGTGAACTTCCACTATGTCCTTGCACTGGGGGATGATTGGCCCAGGCATAAGTGTGAAGTCTGAAGAAACCATCATACTGAGGTCCTAAGGGATAGCAAAGACATTAATGTCTTGGACCTCCACAGATGTTGAAAGATCTGGAAATAAATATTAGGAGATTTTCAGGTTTGGAGAGTCCTCTCCATTACATGGGGTGGGGGGAACACCCCCATGGTGTAGCAAAATCCCCAGCTTCTGACTGACTTGTGGCCCCCCCTGTGCATTTTTCCCATGATCTGGATTCTAATCTCTAATACTTCCGGGTGCTCTTCAGTTGCCAGTTTGTGTGAATGCAGGAGACAGCATGGGAACTTCTTGTCCTCATACCTCTGAGGTATTTCAGGAGGACAAATAACTGTTAGGGGACAACAAGCAAAAGGAATAGCTCACCAGGGAACTTTTCCATCCTCAGCATATATTGAACTGTAAATTTGCTACAATTGTTACAAAATGTGAGGATTTAGTAAACCTACAAGTGATAGGTTTTGGGTTATTAGCAGGGACAATCAAAAGCCATTAATTCAGAAGACTGAGGCTTTTCTCACTGATCTGGGTAATTCCCCAGAATCTAAACTTTCATTACAGAAGAAGGAGGTTTTAGCCTTTCTGCGTATCTAAAGGCTTAATGTGACCCTTTGAAAAGTACATAGCTACCTCCCAACATCCTCCCTGGTCTCCTCCACACTATCTGTGGAGACTGCAGTGTAGTCTAGAGAGTGTACACTGTACTAGAGAGAGAGGAGTGATCTCAGAAGAAAATGTAGTCAGCAAAACAGCCCTGTGAACAACCTAGGAAATTCCTATTGAAAATTGGCATTTTTTTCAAGGAGGCAGGAAACGATTAGAAAGCAAGAATTCCCCATGTTTGGGAGGGTGGCAAAATGGTCAGTTAAATTAGTGTAACTAATTAATGTAATTAATGGTGAGCTTTGGTACTTGTCCTGTGAGCTTATGTGCACTACTGCTGCTTATTAGGCAAATTTATGAAGCAAGCATCATGGTAGAATCTGGTGAACAGATGTACTGGGGCTGGATCCAAAGCCCACTGAGTCACTGAATATCTTTTTATTGACTTTAATGGACTTTGGATCAGGTCCTTCATGTCTTGTAACAGACGACAGCCCAGTACGTGGACAATCACAGGATGTACCGTAGAACAATTCAACAGGAGGATCAGGTGCCTTCCCCAAACAGTAACAGTGTTCATGTAAGATGCGGTTCACAAATTGGACTGGGTTCCCAACCCGCTCTTTATCTGGGAAGTTCAATTCAAAGGGTCTTGGAGGCAGGGAGACAATTAAGCCCATTCAGTAAGAGGATAGTATTAAGCTGCTGCTAACTGAGCTACTGTTTCATTTTGTCTCCTGAAAGTGAATCATTTTGAATTAATGACCTAGGGAACAATTAATTAGGATTAGGTTCAGATTCTTCTGAGAAACAGAAAGCTTTGTTCCATAAGGATTTGCGCAACCACAGACCAAACTCGCTGCCACAGAATTTCTGTCAAGCAGCCACCGTTAGCAAGGGGCTATTCTCTAAAAGCTCTTTGCAGTGCAGAATTAACAGCACGCGGAATACCCCCTTACTGCTGAGGACATTCCTATAGGGATTCCATTAATTCTTTCAGTTATAAAGATCTCCACTGCCTGACAATAGCAGATTTAAATAATGCTGTACTGAGTAGCATTTATTTAACTGGAGAGAGAGGAAAATAAATAGGAAAGAGTTTTGCTTCTAAATAACTATCTAGCTGTAGCAGTGCTTATCTAAAAAATAAATAAAAATAAAATAATAATTAATACAAACCCAGTCATACTACAGTTATTTTATCCAAAGAGGGGTGTGGGTCCAGTGGTTCCAACAGGGACTGGCACTCAGGACTCCTCGTGCCTGGCTTTTCATTATCCTACACTACAGAGCGATATCATTTTAACTCACTTTGCCCTTGTCATGACTACACAAGGTGCAGTGCAATGGAGAATCAGACCCTTCAGTCCTATATCTGATGTTTCCACTGACTTGCTGCTCTATCTTTAGTGTACTACTGGCACTTTATACCGCAATAAAGCCTCCCAGAGTGCTTTACCTTACTACTCATCCACACTGGCAGGGCATGTAGAGTGCTCTAACTCCCTGGCTATACCGGTCCTGGTACTCCTCCTCGCCAGAGGATTAACAGCTGTTGCGTATTGGGTGATACACTTTAGCTCCAGTGTAAACAGGTAGTAACAATACTGTGCTTTGAGTGATCTCTGGAAATGCCCCCAATCTACTTAAGTCAATTGACCTCTCTACCCTTTGTTTTGAAGTCGGCTGGAGGAATGCGGAAGTACTTTTTCAGAGCTTATCTGTAACTGGGAAAATCAACAAAGCAAATGTTTGCTGAGTGAGTGAGTGAGAAGCAGAAGAGAAGGAGGATCTGCATTTAAAAGACAGCATGCTGACACACTCTCAGCACTCCAAAAATCTGCTCACTCTCTCCCTCCGCATACACACAACACACTCCACCCCACCGCCCTCGTTTGAAAAGCACGTTGCAGCCAGCTGAATTCTGGGATAGCTGCCCATAATGCACCACTCCCAGTGCCGATGCAAGTGCCGCAAATATGGCCATGCCAGTGCAGTTGCGGCTGTCAATGTGGACACGCTGGAGCGCTTTCCCTGGAGCTGTATCCAAAGGCGGGCATAACCAAAAGCGCTATAAAGCTGTAAGTGTAACCAAGCCCTAAATGGAGATAATATTTACCTACCTCACAAGACATTATGAGGCTTCTTTCAAACAGCTTTGGAGGACACTAATAATGACATATAATACTTTGTGCTTATCCGGTATGTCAGAAACACTTTAGAAATTATAATCAAAGCTCTCTTCACCCTCCGTAGGGAACAGGAGATAATTACACTAATTATACTGATGGGGTAACTGAGGCACACAGTGAGGAAAGTGTCTTGCTTAAAATTACAAAGTGGCCAAGCTGGAAATAGAGCCCAGGAGTCCTTTACTAATTACTAATGGACACTCATTTAAGTGTATGTAATTATGTATAATAGTATTGCAGCATTAGTTAGAATTTATCTATTGCAATTCCTAAAGCTCTAGGTGCTAAAGACACAGACAAAAATTCCATTGGATTAACATCCATAAAACTCTCCCTTTCACACCCTCAAAAATGTTCCCCCTTTGCTGCATCCCATATCTGCAAATATGTCACTTCCACCACAAATTAGGTCCTTCCTCCCAAACCCAGTCTATATATCAGTTATCTCATCCTCTCAAGAGAAAGCCTGGGAGAACAGACAGGCCTTGAAAAGCAACAAATCCAGGCTCTGTCAGATCAAGGGGATGAGGTAAAAATAAATGCCAGTGCTGAGGGCCCTTCACTGAAAAGGCCCTCCCTTTTAACCCTGAGCTCAGCAGTCTGGGCACCTCTGCTGATACAACTGTCATGGCATCACACTAAGAAAGAAGTGACCTCTGAAGAAATCACAACTCAAACCTGCCTGTGATGTTCTATGTTCCGTACATGCAGGGAGTTAGCATAAAACCAGCTCCTAAAAATTAGATACTGATCTATCAGAACCTATCAATGGACATGGTTCACTTTCCTGGTCTCCTCAATTGCACCCAGGTAATTCTGAAGATCTCACTGAATATAGGAGGCTTAGAAAAGTGCTGCCCCTATAGAAAAAAGGAATCAGTGAGTCATGCTCCTCTTCTGTCCTGTTGGTTCCCAGTGGTGTTAACCAATTATTTCACAGCTTGTGCGGTGATGTCATGGACTAATACAAAAAAACTCTTATGGCAACTTTTGTTTTTGTCCCCATCCCCGCCCCATTCATAAGAATGGTCATACTGGGTCAGACTAAAGGTCCATCTGGCCCAATATCCTGTCTTCTGACAGTGGCCAAAGTCAGGTGACCTAGAGGGAATGAATAGAACAGGTAATCATCAAGTTATCCGTCCCTTGTCGCCATTCCCAGTTCCTGGCAAACAGAGGCTAAGGACACCATCCCTGTCCATCCTGGCTAATAGCCATTGATGGACCTGTCCTCCATGAACTTATCTAGCTCTTTTTTTAACCCTGTTATAGTCTTGGCCTTCACAACATCCTCTGGCAAGGAGTTCCACAGGTTGACTGTGCACTGTGTCAAAAAACACTTCCTTTTGTTTGTTTTAATCCTGCTGCCTATAAATTACATTTAGTGACCCCTAGTTCTTGTGTTATGAGGAGGAGTAAATAACACTTCCTTATTTACTTTCCCCACACCAGTCATGATTTTATAGACTTCTCTCATATCCCCTTTGGTTGTCTCTTTTCCACACTGAAAAGTCTCAGTTTTATTAATCTTTCCTCATATGGCAGCCATTCCATACCCCTAATCATTTCTGAACCTTTTCCAAATTCCAATCTATCTTTTTTGAGATGGGGTGACCACATCTGCACACAGTATTCAAGATGTGCCACGGATTTATATAGCAGCCACATCTGCACACAGTATTCAAGATGTACCATGGATTTATATAGCAGCAATATGATATTTTCTGTCTTATTATCTATCCCTTTCTTAATGATGCCTAAAATTCTGTTTTGACTGCCACTGCACAGTGAGTGGAGGCTTTCAGAGAACTATCCACAATGATTCCAAGATCTCTTTCTTGAGTGGCGATAGCTAATTTAGACCCGATCATTTTATATGTATAGTTGGAATTAGGTTTTCTAATGTACATTACTTTGCATTTATCACTACTGAATTTTATCTGCCATTTTGTAGTCCAGTCACCTTGTTTTGTGAGATCTTTTGTAGCTCTTCACAGTCTGCTTTGCACTTAACTATCTTGAGTAGTTTTGTATCATCTGCAAATTTTGTCACCTCACTGTTTACCCATTTTTCCAGATAATTTATGAATATGTTGAATAGACTGGTCTTAGTACAGACACATGGGAGACACCACTATGTACCTCTCTCCATTCTGAAAACTGACCATTTATTCCTACCCTTTGTTTCCTATCTTTTAACCAGTTACTGATCCATGAGAGGACCTTTCCTCTTATCCCATGACAGCTTACTTTGCTTACGAGCCTTTGCTGAGGGACCTTATCAAAGACTTTCTGAAAATCTAAGTGCATTATATCCATTGGATCTCCCTTGTCCACATGCTTGTTGACCCCTCAAAGAATTATAGTAGATTGGTGAGGCATGATTTCCCTTTACAAAAACTATGTTGACTCTTCCACAACAAATTATAAGAAGGGTAGCCGTGTTAGTGTGTATCCACAAAAGCAATGAGGAGTCCGGTGGCACCTTAAAGACTAACAGATTTATATGGGCATAAGCGCTCCACCGGACTCCTTGTTGTTTTTCCAACAAATTATGTTCATCTACGTGTCTGACAATTTTAATTCTTTATTATAGTTTCAACCAATTTGCCTGGTACTGAAGTCAGGCTTACTGATCTATAATTGCCAGGATCGCTCAGGAGCCCTTTTTAAAAAAAGGCATCACATTAGCTATCTTCCAGTCATTTGGTACAGGAACTAATTAAATGATAGGTCCCAAACTACAGTTAGTAGTTCTGCAATTTCACATTTGAGTTCCTTCAGAATTCTTAGGTGAATACCAATCTGGTCCTGGTGACTTATTACTGTTTAGTTTATCAATTAATTCCAAAACCTCCTAAAATGACACCTCAATCTGGGACAGTTCCTCAGATTTGTCACCTACAAAGAATGGCTCAGGTTTGGGAATCTCCCTCACACCCTCAGCTGTGAAGACCAATGCAAAGAATTCATTTCCTTTCTCCGCAATGGCCTTATTATCCTTGAGTGTTCTTTTGCATTTTGATCGTCCAGTGGCTCCACTGGTTGGTTAGCAGGTTTCCTGCTTCTGATATAGGTAAAAAAAAAAAAAAATTAAGTCTTTGGCTAGCTGGTCTTCACATTCTTTTTGGTCTTCCTTATTAAATTTTTACACTTCATTTGCCAGAGTTTATGTTCCTTTCTATTTTCCTCACTAGGATTTAACTTCTGCTTTTTAAAGAATGCCTTTTTGGTTCTCACTCTTTCTTTTACTTTGTTGTTTAGCCACAGAGGCATTTTTTTGGTTCTCTTACTACGTTTTTTAATTTAGGGTATACATTTAAGTTGAGCCTTTATTATGGTGTCTTTAAAAGGTTTCCATGCAGCTTGCAAGGATTTCACTTTTCACTTTCAATTTCTGTTTAATTAACTTCCTCATTTTTGTGTAGTGCCCCTTTCTGAAATTAAATGCTACAGTGTTGGGCTGCTGTGGTGTTTCCCCTGCCATGGGGATATTTAATTTAATTATATTATGGTCACTATTATCAAGCAGACCAGCTATATTCACCTCTTGGACCAGATCCTGTGCTCCACTTAGGTCTAAATTAAGAATTGTCTCTCCTCTTGTCATTCCAAGACTAGCTGCTACAAGAAGCAGTCATTTAAGGTGTCAAGAAACTTTATCTCTGCATCCTGTCCTGAGGTGACATGTACCCAGTCAATATGGGGATAGTTGAAATCCCCCATTATTATTGGGTTTTTTATTTTTATAGCCTCTCTAATCTCCCTGAGCATTTCACAGTCACTATCACCATCCTGGTCTGAGGGCCAGGAGCTTCTTGCACTGAACCTGTATATACGCCACCTGCCCATAGGATGGTCAGCACCCCTCTCAGGAACAGGTCCTATCATTATTATTTGCATATAGTAGCAACTAGAGGTACCAACTGAGATCAGGGACTCCACTGATCTAGGCACTGGTCAACAACAGTGAGAGACAGTTCCTGCAGGCCTTGAACAATTTACAATCTAAATAGATAAGACAGAAAAATGGTGGGAGAGGAAACAGAGGCAAAGAGAGGTGACATGATTTATCTAAGGCTACACAGTGGCTTGCCGTTCTGCTAAATCCAGGCATCCTCCAACCCGAGCAGCCTGATCCTAAGGCTCCGAGGATCCTGCCTTCACCTGTACCCTGATGCAAAGCAGGAGGCACTAAGGAGCAAAGAATGAGGAAAGAAACTGATGGGCATGTGGGAAGATGGACAAGAATATGCATGTTATGGAACATGGCCATGGTGACTTCATGAGTGACTCAAGACTCTGCAGCAGCAATGTGGTTATTTCTTGAAGACAGATAGGTTGCTTCTCTGTTCTTTACACGACAATTTAACAGGCAAGGTGTGCATCAGTGGGGAAAGGAAAGGGCATATTAGTCACACAGACAATCACTCCTTGCCTTATAAGGGATACAGTCAGACTCCCTCAAAAATTCCTGTGCAATCACATCATCACATTAAAAAAATACTTGGTGCCTTTACCTGAGCTATTACTATTGATAATTCAGAAAGAATGAATTACATCATCAATAGTTTATTTCACAATTGTTTGTTGTGTTGGTAACTATCTCCAGGAGGATGTAGTGTGGGGAGTACACAGGTACAATTAGTTTGTTCTGACGGTTTCCTTTTTGCCCATATAGGATATTCCTCTCACCAAGTATATAAATTTTTTAGTGGGTTTGCCCTTATATTTTCCACTGATTAAATATAAATTATGTCTAGGTGTGAAATTTACACAGGTAAAGTTATTGTGTTAAAAAATGTCAGCTTCTTACTTAACAGACGCTTTTCCCATGTGTGTTCAGTGCGTGATCTGCTCAGTTTTCTGGAAGAAAAGTTGTTTTGTGTAGTATTTGGTTTTTGCTCAGGTTAGCACTGCAGAACCCAACACAGCTATGGAAGCGCAGGAGCAGGATTTGATTAAGAACATAAGAACATAAGAAGGGCCGTACTGGGTCAGACCAAAGGTCCATCCAGCCCAGTATCCTGTCTACCGACAGTGGCCAATGCCAGGTGCCCCAGAGTGAGTGAACCTAACAGGTAAAGATCAAGTGATCTCTCTCCTGCCATCCATCACCCGCCTCTGACAAACAGAGGCTAGGGACACCATTCCTTACCCAGCCTGGCTAATAGCCATTAATGGACTTAACCTCCATGAATTTATCCAGTTCTCTTTTAAACCCTGTTATAGTCCTAGCCTTCACAGCCTCCCCAGGCAAGGAGTTCCACAGGTTGACTGTGCGCTGTGTGAAGAAGAACTTCCTTTTATTTGTTTTAAACCTGCTGCCCAGTAATTTCAATGGGTGGCCCCTAGTTCTGCTATTATGGGAACAAGTAAATAATTTTTCCTTATTCACTTTCTCCACGCCACTCATAATTTTATATACCTCTTTCATATTCCCCCTTAGTCTCCTCTTTTCCAAGCTAAAAAGTCCTAGCCTCTTTAATCTCTCCTCATATAGGACCCGTTCCAATCCCCTAATCATTTTAGTTGCCCTTCTCTGAACCTTTTCCAATGCCAGGATATCCTTTTTGAGATGAGGAGACCACATTTGTGCACAGTATTCAAGATGTGGGCGCTCCATGGATTTGTATAAGGGCAATAAGATACTCTCAGTCTTATTCTCTATCCCTTTTTAATGATTCCTAACATCCTGTTTGCTTTTTTGACTGCCGCTGCACACTGCATGGACATCTTCAGAGAACTATCCACAATGACTCCAAGATCTTTTTCCTGATTAGTTGTAGCTAAATTAGCCCCCCATCATATTGTACGTATAGTTGAGGTTATTATTTCCAAAGTGCATTACTTTACATTTATCCACATTAAATTTCATTTGCCATTTTGATTCTGGCTCCTGCATTCTTAAGATTTAATTTTGTGCTCAGAATTCTGCCCTCAGTTACACCTCTACCTCCTTAGCGATGATGAAGGGCTTATACAGATGTGAAGGACAAATCGAGTCCCTTGAATTAAACAAGAGTTGCTCCGTTGAATTTAGTGGGAGTTGTATTGGGCCCTAAGGAGTGCAGAAATTGATGTGCAAAATCTCTATTACTGGTGGTAATACACAAGTCAGACAGAATCGGGAGTCTGGAACAATTTGTATAGTGGGGGTGCTGCGAGCCATTGAACCAAACTGAACCCTGCATATAATGGAAACCACTTCAAGCCAAGGGGTGCTGCAGCAAACCCTGACCCCGCACCCCTAGTTCTAACACCTATGGATAGAACACAGCTTGCCCTTCAAAACCCAGGTTGTGTTTGAACTTGAACAATGTTCTAGAATCTAGAATTAATTTGGTCATGATTCTATCATAGATTTGGCTGGTGCTATAATAAAAGTGAGTCATCTAGCAAGAGGTAGTGCTTCGTTAGAGGAGTCCAATGTGATTTCTTCCTCCTTGAATTCCTTTTTGAGTATCTGATCCTGAGAAATGCTGAGCACCCATTAACTCTGGTTTTCTCTTGGGAAATACTGACCACAGATAGGGGTGCAGGGAATATGCTTTACTGACCTGTGGATGAAATGCAGACCTCAGTTCTTCAAATCCTTAGATTAGGTGTATACTAGAGAAGGTACTACAGATTTAAAGTGAAGTTAGAATATGTCCAACAAAAGAATGTTGCCATACCTCAGTGACCGTTCATCTGTTAAATGATTCTGTATTCCTAAGAGCATTGATCTCAGACTAGGTCAGTCTTATTCCTGGTGCACTTTAGATTTCAATGGTATCTCTATATCCTTTGAGATGTGTGAAGAGATGATAAATATTCTTGAAACAGAAGCACTTGGAATTGACCCAAGCAGATGATGGGGTGAGTTCATTAGGAAAGGATTCTGCAGGTAAGATAGGTGTTATTGACTGTGCAACAGCCACTAATTACAATGGTTGAGACACATTTCTGTGCAATACTATTTCCTTAGAGTCTTCCTTAATATTGTTTCTTTAGTAACCAATTATTTATGTCTATAGAGAGTGGATACAAGTGAATGCCCCAGCAATATTAGTTACACTGAGGTTATATAGGTCACTGCACAGATATGTGTTTGAGACACAGGCAATTACTTCAGCAATTTCTCATTTATAATGGTGGGAAGTTAGATCACTAATTCAGCACAAGTCTCTATTCATTTGAGTCTCATCATTGTTAAATTTTTCTCTTACCCTAAATAAGGTAAAATATTGGTCTGATGAATTTAAGTGCTGAGCAGGTAACCACAGGATAATTAATGTCATGGGGTTGATCTGATTTAAACAGATTTCTTCCTTGTCTTTTCTACAATCTTTTTTAACTGAAGTTGAGCATAAAGATGCATTCAGCTGCAGTTGAAACTCAGAACTACGGTGATCCTTGAGCCCAGTGCACTGATCAGATGTATTTTTAGCTCCCTTTTAAGATCCTATTTCAGAAATAGTTAGCTGGGCATTTTGATTTTTTTTGTTTTTGGGTTATTTTGTAGATTTTTCAGCTGATTTTGAAGCTGCGTTTGATTTCAAGGAGCCAAATCCTGAGCCTCTCTCTTGGCTTTTACTCTGACAAAACTCCAGGTCTCATGATGAATGAGGGTCATCCTGGTAAGAGGAAAAAATTTCCAGTGGCTTGGGCATTAGACTCAAATTAAAATGCCCATTCTGACACAGACTTCCTGTGTGACCTTGGGCAAGTCACTTTCTTGGCAGGTCTGCATCAATGTACAGCCACCACAATAAGTAGATCACTTTTGCACATCCACCTGATGCTCTTTGTGTCAGTGGTGCATGTCCTTGACAGGAGCACTTGCACTGATTCAACTGTCAGTGTGGGGCATTTGGGGACAGCTTCTGAATGGTAGGAGCAGGCGATGTACGCGATTCAGTGTCTACACTGATACTGCATCAGCCCAACTACATTGGCCGAAGTGCTATGCCTCTTGCATATTAAGTCGGCATAGTGAGAGAGTACATTGGTGGAGCTATATTGTCGTGTAGATACTTAGAAAGTTAGGTTGATGCAAGACAGCTTACGTTGATCTAACTCTGTAGTGTAGACCAGGCCTGTGATTAATTCAGACATAATCAGAAGAATCTGGAGAGAACTGCAAGGTCAAAGTCTTTCTTGGGGACTGCCACGCTTCTGAACACTTGCTTCCAGTGCTTGGATAAGTGAACTGGGAGCTAATACTGTAGCCATTCACTGCTCTCTAGTTCTGCTTTTCTAGACTGGATACATGATATCCCTGGATTGTTTGGTTCTTCCCATTGCAGTAGATCCATACGAAACCAAGTATCCCTCACCCTTTCATTCTAAGGACCCACATGCCCCCACTTTGTGAATCCTTATTTAATCAATTCCTTCCTCCTCCAACTGGCGGGAGGCACTTGTACAAAGTACTGTCATAACAGCCTTCTCCCCCCTCGAGATCACGTTTTGTTTTTGCGATGTGCTTTGTGAACCCACTTAAGGTCACTCTCAGGTCCCTGTCTCCTGCACCACAAAGCTGTGCCTGAGCCAAAACAGGACTGCTTGGGCTTGACATCAAAAGCAGTGAACTTGTTCATGAACAGAAGCTTGTTCATGGGATTTATCCCATTTTAGGCTAAATTGGCTGCTCAGAATGCATAAAACAGAGAAGCCAAATGGAAATGTTGTGTCAGCAAACTGAGTCCATTAGCTGCAGCTGTCGGCGTGGCTCTTCTCTGGTATGTTCTAATACCTTGGTGTGTTTCTTAGCAGGGAGAGGTCTCTGGGTGGAGTGCTATGAAAGATACACACCCAGTTTTCAATTATTCTAAACCCGCACTACAGGTGAAGGCCCATAGCAGGTAGACTCTTCTATTGTGCCAGCACATGCTATACAACGTCAATGAGCTTGTAATATCAGAACTGCTTACAACACACAAAACATCAACAGGTTGAACCAAGGGAGGAACAAAGGGTGTCAGAGAAATATATTTGAAGATGATCTGAATTGTTTAGCATGTTGTTTTTGTCAGCAAATATGGGAAAGTATTCAGGAGTTGGATTGGGTTGAATTTAATCATATTTGATCATTTAAAAATAAGTGATTAAAAAGGGATTGTTATGAGTTTTCTCGTAAGAGATTAAACGTGAAACACTGCTCTGGAGGTTCTTGAGCCATTCAATGTTTTTGTTCTAGACCAAGGTAATAGGTGTTTTAGTAATATCTAAGAAGAAAGATAATAAAATCTCTCTCTCAAGGTCTGAAAGGTAGATACTATACACTTACATAGGCTGTATAGTATCTTACTCCACAAGAAGTCCCACTAATACCTTACTCCAGGAGCAGACCCACTGAAATCTACAGAATTACTTGTCCACTATGGTAATATTCAAACTGAGAAATGATAGCACAATGTGGTCTTGAATTTACAGGAATCCTGAATACACAAAGCAATCAAATCTGAAGGCACTAAAAAGTTAGATAAATTAGACCCATATTGCCAAATACTTTCTGGGAATACTAAGGAAGGAAAAGCATGTTCACAAATCAATCTTTCCCCCCCAGGGTGGGTGGGTGGGTAAGCTTTCGATAGTAAGATCGCGTCTACCTTTTATGGGTGCTTAGCGCTAACGAGTAAACCACCAAGATATAACCAATCCCTCTGGCTCCCTCTTTCTCTGGAGCACAGAACCATCAATGGCCTAAGTCAGGGGTTTTCAAACTTCATTGCACTATGACCCCCTTCTGACAACAAAAGTTACAACATGACCCCAGGAGTGGGGACTGAACCCTGAGCCCACCCGTGACCCACTTTGGAGTCCTGACCCACACTTTGAGAACCGCTGGCTTAGAGACTTGGTGGCTGACCCAGTGGTTGTGAAGCCAATGGTGACAAACCAGAAGAGAAAACATGTAATTAAGCATAAAAGCAGTGAAAGATTAATAGGCAGAATATAGGCCTGGGAACTATGAGCTCCTGAGTTGTAGTCCTGACGCTACCATTTGTCTGTTCCATGGCCTTGGGCAAGTCACTTAAGAGATTTCAAACCTCTGAGGAATTGAGCCCCGGCATTAGGCCCTTAACCTTCTCATTTCCCAATCTGCCAAATAGGGATAATATTTACCTCAGAGGAGTGATACAAGGGTTATTTTGTTAATTTGCACAGCACTTTGAAAATGTGAAGCATTAAGAATTATCAATTATCATGAAAAAGATTTCAACATCTAAATGCTTCAACATCTACAACAATAAACTGCTTCCTGGTCTCCTATCTCATCCCACTTCAGTCAATTTAAAATGTTGCCTTTCTTCCCATTTCAATTACATCATGTCCCTCTACAATCTTCCTCCCTCCTTCCCGCATTATAGTCAAGCTCTTTGCACCCAGCCTTTATGTCCGCTCTCACCTCTTATTACGCTCCCCATTTTCCCTTTGTTTAATCTAGTCCACATCCTTAAACTGCTCCCTGTGTACTAGTGATGGTCCAAGTCTGGCCATCCGATGTGATTTGTTGTATATGTTATAGCATGTTTCAGTTTTGTGTCCCTAAAATATTCAGCTGGAGCGACGATTCCATTTACTAATAGGGGTTAAAGGAATTGCTCAGAAATCTCATAAGAAAAGAAGACAGTTAAGAAGTCAGTTTAGATCCTAAAAGCAACTTCTCCAACATTCTCCCATAAAAAACCAAAAATCTCCATGCATCTGACAAAGTGGGTTTTAGCCCACGAAAACTTATGCTCAAATAAATGTTAGTCTCTAAGGTCCACAAGTACTCCTCATTCTTTTTATACAAATCTGCGGTTTTTCCATGATAAAAATGAAACATTAAACTTTAGTTTCCCAAGCCGTGATATACAATGGAACCCTGTTTATCTGATTGAATTGGGACCGGGGCCAGATCGGATCATCTAAAATTTGGATAATCCGGAGAATGGGCAAAGAGCTTCAGTCCCAGGTAGCAGGGCTGGGGCTGTCAGCCCTGGGTGGTAGGGCTTATGGGGCTTTGGACTGTCAGTCCCGGGTGGCAGGATTGATAAACCTAGCCCTGCAGCCTCAGGCCATCTGCCCCCAGTTTGGTTAATAGGGAGAGCCGGATAACGGAGACTCGGATAAACAAGGTTTTATTGTATATGTTTGTTTTTTCACAAAACGTGAGAACACAAATTCTGTGTTTTTCTAGGATCCCTGCTGATCAGCGAGGAGGCAGATGCGGTTGCAACCTCTTGGGAAGGGACTGCTCCAAATCCCAGCTTCTGGAGCGCACAGGCAAGCAGCGAAGGGCCAGTGGGGCTCAACTCATGGGGCAGGAGCTGAGCCCACTCCCGGGAGGAGGCGGGTCTGCCCAGCAGCAGCTCCATCCCGTGCTGGAGGCTCAGGTATGAGGAGGGTGGGACTTTGGGCACCAGTGGGGAGAAATAGCACTTGAGGTGGGACAAATGAAGGGTGTGTTGGGGGAGGGGTAAGGGAGATTGAGAGGCGGGAAAGAAGGGGTTAAAGGAGGTTGAGGGGTGGGTGGGGATGCGGTGGCACATGGGAAGGTGAAGGAGGGCTAAAGGGGAGTGAGGGGCAGGGGGTGGGGCTAAGAGAGGTTGAGGGGTCATTTGGGGAGGGTATGGGGTGTGTGGGGAGCAGAGGGAGGGGTGGGGCTAAGGGAAATGAAGGAGTCATTTGGGACAGGGAGTGGGATGGGTGGGGAGCTGGGGGAGGGCGGGGGCTAAGGGAAATGGAGGCATCATTTGGGGCAGGTGTGTGGGAGCTGAGTGGGGGTGGGGCTAAGGGAAATGGAGGGGTCATTTGGAGCAGGGAGTGGGGTGGGAAGGGATGTGAGGAAAGTGAAGGGAAGTTGGGGGCTGGGAAGAGTTTTTAGTGGGAAGTGGCTGGGTGGGAAGGAAAAATGAGGTGAACTTGCGTGGAAAACAGAGAGAAACTGGAAATTTGGAAGGAGAGGTGAGATAGGGAACATTTTGGGAGGGGGTAGGTGATTGGAGTCTTGCTTTTGAGGGGCAGGGTAGAAGCTAAACATTGTTATAACTTGTATGGGGGTCTCTGTCCTCAGCTCAACTTTGCTGGCAGATTCATTCCGCTGTGTTTATGTTAAATAACTCTCCCTTTCATTCGAAAAAGTTAGTGATGGGAAAACTCACTGATCAAAGCAATTTGGATGAATGTTTGGAATTTTAGCAACCTTGTGTTGAATTAATAAAGAAAAATAACAGTGAAGCTGCTTACACTCCTCTTATTTGCTAATCAGTAACAAATAGATCTGTTGCTAGGGCTTCAGTGAATTTCCTTTTAGCGTGTGTTGTAACCTCTAATTTTTATTTATCTATCAGCTTTTCTTTTTTATAAAGAAAATATAAATTGCATTAAGTCCTTCACAATGAGGAACTTAATGCAATTTATATTTTTAAAAATATTCTTCCTTCCCCACAATCAAAAGGATCCCTTGAAATTGGCCAGTTCCTATTGCTATACCCATCTGCAAATTAGGAAGAAAAAGGAAAGTGGATACATATATATTGAGAGTCAAGGGGACAGTGCAACTCTCATTTGGGAAACATTATTATGACTGTGCATTAAGATTTGCGGCTAGCCTGTGAGTGATGTAATGCGCAAACATGCTAATGAAGACTTCTGAGATCTGAACACCCAACCACAGAGAGTGTGATTAGTGGCTGGTGTTCCAGAGGAGAAGCTGCTACAGGCCAGGGAATAATATATACTGATCCAGGCTTCTGCTAGGAAAATGTGTACTAGTTCTCCACGGTTACTAACACCAGTTCAACTCATTGGGAGCCCTAAATGTAGATGGCCCACCATTTTAGGCACTAGGGCTATTTGGCCTTCCTTCTCCAGGGTCCCTCCCGTGCCTGGAACTCCATTTCTGATCTTGTATACCATTCTTACACTCCCTCCTGGAAACACCTTCCTCTGTCAGCAAACCCTTCACCCACCCTCAGCACCACCCTGTATTTTTCTCACCAACTGATTTCCTGGTGCATTATCCAGGTGAAGCATTACTAATGTTGTAGTTTCGTTTTTGTACATAAACGGTATGTAGGGAGGGCCCATGTCTCTGTTCTATATAGTACTGAGCTCCTAGTCAGTTCTCAATAAAGCAGCATTTTACTCACTTTGCACTTAGGAAAAAGGAACCACAACATCTTCTAAATGAAATCAGATTGCTTCCAATCTAAGATTTTGCCCTCATTGTTCCTTTTGTATGTTCTTACAGCTCCAAAAAATAAACAAAGGTCACCACTGAAAGTCCATATGGAAACTGCTTGCAGCTGTCATTAAATTCTCTCACTGCTTTCTTTGTTGCAACAAAAGCCATCATCTTTTTGTGGAGGAGTTATGCCAAGCGAGGTAAAGCTCCTGTGTCATGAATATCAGAGTCTCTAATAATTAGTTCACTTTATAATCTTGGAGAGTCTAAGAACTCAATTTTTTATGTGAACTTTATCCTTTCATGCCGTTTATCCTTTTTTTTAAATTTGAGACAACTAGTCCAGGCAGGATATGAGAGTTCCCTCAAACTGAAACCACTCAGAATTCTCTTCTACAATATTAAAGTCAGTGGGATCAAGTTTTGCTCTCACTTATTCTGATGTAAATCTATAGTAACTCCGCTGACCTCAACAAAGTTACTTTGAATTCACACCATGAGAGCAGAATTTGGCTCAATAGTTCTAAATTGGTCGAGGCCTAGTTGCTAGCAGTTGGGATATTTTTCCAACAGCAGCAGTGAATTCAGTAGGATTAAGTATCCAGGTTTTCCGTGTGAGTTGATCACGAATTTAGGATCTGTGAAGTTAGGTAGAACCTGCTAAGTGGGACTGTTGATTTTGGCTATGAGCTGTTGCACAAAGGGACTGAATGAAAACTCAATAATACTTTTGATTTAGGAGTTCAGATTACTTTTAATCTTACTATGGAAGGAAATACATGAGATCCCATAAATGGGTTTTATGGTGGTGGTGTATTCCCAAAAGGAAGATTTGCTTTCTTGCAGTGTGGAAACCTCCTTACATTCCTTAATGCTCAGAGGGAGGTGGAGAAGAGGCTTAGGAGCAGGTTTATATTCTGTATCATCTCCCCCACCCAGTATAAGTGGAACGTTAGGAAACAAGGAACATTTCTAATTGATAACTCACTTCTCCTCCCTCCAGCCCCGGGGCTCACTAGGAAAAAAGAAATGGGAAAGAACATCATCTTTTGCCAGACAGGAGGTTTTGTGCTTGGGGATATTGTGTATTTTTGTAGACGATATGCTCACATCACGCTGGTGTCTCTTGAAGTTCTCAGACCCACATCAAGGGCAGGAAGGATAGGAGGGCGTATGTGTTAGAAAAAACATGATGGAATTGGGGGGAGAGGGAGGGAGAGGAAGTGAAGGGAGGTTATGATTCCCTATTTGGCTTTGGGACCTGAAGAAACAGTGACTGCATGTGCATAAAACTGCTGAGCATCATATTGTCCTGGCTAGTAAAATGTTAATGAAACGTTAGGAGAATGCAAAATGTTTTCAGCTGTCACAAACAAAGGTGACAGCTAGAGTTTGTACATTCCCTGTGAGGCGGACGGGGTTGATTTAAACATCAGTATTTGGGGCTGTTTAGTATTTTGATAACTTACATAGTGCTTCCCATCCATGCACCTTCATAGTCCCTTCCAAAGAAGAGCCATTGTCATCTCCATTTGACAGAGGGAAGATGGAGGTACAGAGACATGAAGTGCCTTTCCCAAGGCCTTGGACCAGGTCAGTGGGAGAGTTAGGAATAGAATCTAGGTCCTCTGATTCCCAGTCCCTATCCAAAGGATGACACTGTCTTTGTAACAGCCCTATGATGGGGTTCCTGTGCATGCTCATTCTGATGGCCTTGGTACTAGCCCTGTTGCTAGGATGGTGGCTAGCCTACTAGTCCTGGCTCTCACCCATGTTAGCATGCACGTCTTGGTGTGTTCATGGATGTAGGCGAAACATAGCACCTGCTCTTCCTCACTACATCCAGTATCTGGGGAACATTTCTACCCCCAACTTTGCTTAATAGCAGAAGGTGGCGGATGGGGAGCATTATTAACATGCTAGCAGCAATAATAAAAAAGTTCTGCCTTTGGGAAAATTTGAACCTGCAACATTCAGAACCAAACTTAGCAGCACTCCAGCCCGAGGGACACGTGCTTGTCTGTCCCATGGCATGGTATTCTACAGGGGCAAAAGATTACAGATGAAGGTTGACCACAATGGTAACCACACTCTTCTTAGTATCACCGCTATCTGAGTAGGCATCTGGTGGTAGTATTGAGGAAGCAGCAATTAACATTGATATTACAGTTCTGCTAGACTGAGGGAGTGCACTGGGGTAATGCAGTAACCTTTAATCAAGAGATTGCGGTAGCTTATATTTTGACTGAAAATGAGGTCAGTAGGTTTGTTCAAATCTTTCATAAATCCACCAAACAACTTGACGACATTAGGTGTCCATGTGCCATAGGCGGCCTGGTCTGAAACAGGTCAGAAGAATTGCTGGAGCTGCATGAGGACTGGGGTAGCTTGCACAAAGTGCTTCAGAATATTGAAACGGCTATTCCTCTGGTATAACAGTGTTAGCAAAGTTCAGCAACCAAGCATTCTAGAAAGCTAGTTAATTCAGGTGTCTAGGACACTTTCTGTAAAGGGTGTTAAACAGTCCTGGTGTAATATGGATCTCACATGACCACATCTCTAGGGCAATCATGAGGCTTAACTATTGTTTGCAAAGCATTTTAACCTTTCCAAATGAAAGATGAAACAAATACAAAGCCTCATTATTAGTGCTGTAACAGACAGGGATATATTTTCATCCCACCTGTAAACACTTCATGGAAGGCAAAAGGGAACTTGAGTTAAAAGGAGGCACGAGTTGTGATGCAATTTGATTGCATTGCCATTAGCAAAAAAATGCACCAGGGTATCTGCAGTGGGCCAAATTCTGCTATCAGTTTTTACACCCCCATTAGAGGCTATTGTGGTTAAAATGATGCATTAGAATAGAGGAGGTCTGTGTTCATTCGTTGGCTCTTTTCTACTCTTCCCTTGTGACCCTGATCAAGTCACAAACTCTCTGTGGTCCAGTTCTAGATCTGTCAGATGAGAACATCTGGCATTTGTTTAGACTGTAAGCTGCTCAGGGCAGGGACTGTCTCTTACTATGTGTATTGTGACAAAGCTCTGTCCTTATCTTCGTGGATTCTGCATTTCCTGGCGGATTTCACTAGCCTCAGAGCTCACTGTGACCTTCCACGTGGCCCTTCTCTCTAGAGACAAGGTCTCAGCCTATTGAGCCATTTTCATCATAAGCTAGTGAGGAGAAGCTATCCTTCCTGGCACTGTCTTGGTTGTCTCCCAATCTCAGTGATTAATTTCGGGAGGTAGAAAAGGGGAAGCCCGGGCCCGCCTTCTACTCCGGGCTCCAGCCCAGGGACCCAATAGTATCAGCTAAGATGGCTGACATTTTAGCCACAAAACATAATACAAGTCCCTGGGCTACTTCCCCACAGCAGTCCCCACTTCTTCAAACTCCACTTCACCCTTACCTCAGGGCTTCCTTCCTTGCGTATGATATGTCTATCACTCAGTCTCATCAACAGCACAACTTCTTCCCACAGCTCCTGACATCCACACCCACCTAACTGGGAGGTTTTTAACTGGTTTCAGCCACTCCCTGATTGGGACACCTGAAGCCAATCAGGCTAGCTGTTTCTACTCCTTTCTAGAAGATTCCATTGGTACCAGGGATTTGTTTAGCCTGAGATTAACCTATCTATTCTTTAGCATTTTCCTATAGCCGTCCAGCCTTGCCCCATCACAGTATGTAGAGTACCCAACAAAACAGAGTCCTTTTCTCAGTCAGGGCCCTGAGAAGCAACAGATAAGATGATTGCACAGATTAGGAAATTTGTACATAGACCACCATTTGTTTGGGTTTATATAATTCTCTCTTTGTTGTGGAAAACATCACATCAAACTAATAGGTCTTTTTCATCTCTAGCTTATCTGAGTACTACTGCAAGTGTCCCTTGTATTGACTTGATTTGGGAATAATCTTCCTGTAGCTCAGCTATGAAAAAACACAAAACCAAACACCTTGTAATGGTAAAATTCACCAGGCAGAAGCAGGACTTGGTTTAGTATCCAGCTCTCCATGTGTATAGCTGCTCGCTGATATTAATGGGAGGTTCACAGAAGGAGGGAGGGTAGATTATCAAAGTGGAGTCTGGCCCCGTGGATCCAAAAGGTAATTTTTTTTTCGGTTTGAATTTTGACTTGAAGTTGGTATATGTCCGGTAGGAGCCCCTCCAGTTACAGAACTTAAGGGTATTTAGGTTGTCTACTGTGGATTAGTAATGGCAGACTCAGCCCCACCAGAATTTGACCCTGTGGTTCTGGGAAGATGATTATTCCAAATGTTGTGCTTAGATCTTAAGCCAGTTCCCTTAGCTCATGCTCTCTCTCTCTCTCTCTCTCTCTCTCATTCTTTATCTGGCAGCAATTTCCCTTTGGGGAGGTGTTGCTGTGTTTGTAAATGTCTTGGCATCTCTTTTGTGTGAGCAGCAGGCAGTTAGCTCTTTTCATAAGAGAACAGGAGAAAAATTAGAAGGGTTTTTAAAAAATTATTATATTCTGGGCAGTGGAGAGAAAACCTTTTCCCTAGTCACTTTAAAATCTCAGCATCTTCTTGGCCTTTATCAGAACTAATACCATTGGCAACACCTTGAATGTAAAAGTGTAAAACTTACTTCCTGGAAGGAGGCATCCATTCCCCATGACATAATATATCCTCCCATCTGTTTCCCCTTCATCTGGACTCTTCTATGCACACCTTCTTCCCAATATACAACTCTTCCACTAAAAGGACTTCTTAAAGTGACTTCTTTAAAGTCAGCCACCACTAAGTCAGTGGCAGAATCAGGAACAGAACTTCCAACTCCCACTCCTGGATTATGCCCCTCGTGGTGGGAGAGAAAAAAAACAAACATTTTTAGGGCATCTGATCTGGCCCTTATCGAACTGAGAAACTGGTTCTAGTATGGCACAATAGAGCTACGGGCTGTATACTTTCCTGTAGTGACCTACTGCACCTCAGCTAAGCTGCAGCACCCACTGCTACCACCAGACCAACGTATGGTGTACTGCTGAGTCCAGCCTTTCAGGTTGCCTCCAACTTCATATTTAAATCAGAGCTGTACGTCTATCCTAAAAGCTACCGAGTGCAGAGATGAGTTTTTCCCAGTTCTTTTCAAGCAAGTTCCAGGGGTATTTGAGAAGACCCTATTTAGAAAGCCACTGTCTCCTAAATGTATCACATTTATGATACATGCCTGATTCTAGATTACAAAATCACATTGGCCTGTACATGCTTCTCTGTGCTGATAGGTAGCCAAGCCTCCTTACAGCAGAAAATGCACATTATTGCCGTAAGCATGGATGATTAACAGAACAAGAGAGCAAAGAGAAAACATGATATTTGTCTTGGAAGTAACAGTGTTGAATTATTTTAAAGCATCTTTTATAAAATCATACTGTATGAATGTACCACCTTGTCTTACCAAGAATGTACTGGGGAGTAAAACTATTTATCCGCACCCCTAAATCAGGCCGAACACCATCTCAGTTGAGGTCAGTACGACAATTTTTAAAATGCTTCACTGGCAGATTGTCAGGCAGTATTGACTCCTTGTGCAACAGGAGCATAACTGAAACCAGTGGTCCCTATAGCCCAGTATTCTGCCTCAAACAGTGGCCAGGTGCAGATGCAAGAAACTGCATAATGGATCATTTAGAAATAGTCTTTCCCACAGGAGATGTTTTCTCTTACTCCCTCAGTCAGAGGTTGTGTCCTGAAGGATGATGGTTTAGAACAACAAGAACCTCTTCAGTAGGGTTTGGAAGAGAGAAAACAGAAAATTCACAAGGTATGTAAACAAATTCAAAGAAAAGGCAATTCAGCATGATTTCTCTTTCAAGTCAAATGCCAGGTTCTCCTGCTTGCCCTCATTTCTCGACACATCTCTATTTGCTCATCCTTGCTTCAGGCGCTAATGTGCACTGCTTACCACAATAAATTTCAATTACCTATCTGCCCACAGCTTGCTACACCTTGTTAATGATACCAACTGGTAGCATCTTGCTTTGAAGGCATGTATGGTAAACGTGAGGCATGTTGGAAAATGCTTACAGCTCTGATGAGTAGATAGCCATGAGATTAAACACTGGGAAACACCCAGAATCAAGATTATAAAACCCAGGCAAGCAAGAATGCTGTGCTGAGACTTGGAGACATCTCCATCATGGATAAGGTCTGCAGAGGATCAATATTTTGAGTCAAAGAATTAGAGCTGTTAGAAGCTCTGACTCTAAGAACCTGGGTCATGCCACCGTCTGCTACTCAGGTCAAATATTAGGAACTAAAACAGCACCCTTTCTTTCATGGTGAAAAAGGTCACATCCTCACCAATCGTTATAAACAGTAGAACAATGATGTTGATTCTTGTTCAACACAGTGAGGAAGTGCCTGCTGAATCCACTTAGCTTCCTTTCATTGAAATGTAGGGTTGAACACAGAGCCCCTTTTTGGTTTCCTAAAGGAAATGTTTGTATTAATCTAGCTAGCGAGCCTCTAACATTTATCCCAAAATGTGTGGAAATTTCTACACCTCTGTGTGAATGGTTCTGGCTTTATTGCATGGAGATTGTCTTGGAAAATGGCACTGGTGTATCTTTTTACCTTCAGTTTGACCTCAGAAAGATATCCTCCCAACCACACTACTTCCTCACACCTGCTTGGTCTCCAAGCCTTATGCATGGTTCATTCCTGACCACTCTCTCCCTGATCCAAGTAACTAGGACTTCCTTGTGAGCTCCCTTTCCTGTTGTTTTAGGCAAGCACATATCCCATTCTAACAGGCCTGGCTCTTCTCCTGTAAACCTTCCTTTCTTCTGTTCCGAAAATTCCCTGGCTGGCTTTCACCTGACTTTGCGTTCCCACCCAAAGTGTTTAACAAAAAACAGAGGCAGATAGAACATCTGATTCATTAATGAAGGAAAATAAGCCATTGCAAGGAGATAGCATCATTTCAAGCCATATTGTAACTGACACAAACCACTGCTACATTTCTTCCTGTATCTCCCTCCAAGTTCATATTAATTGCTTGTTCTTCCAAAACCTAAATGATTGAGCCGCTTGTTCTCCAGGCCCCTTGTTACATAACAACCGGTAGATCTTGTGGTGAACAAGGTGTGCTTCAAGCACTCCAGCAATGCTGTGGGAGGTCGTGCCAGGCAAGTACATGAGGTGTGTTCACATGGCTCTGAGGGCGCTGGCTCAAGTTTCTCTCTCTGCTTTTCTGCTGGTGGTGCACCAGGCACTGCCACCGCATCTTTCGGAAAGCGACCCAGCCATAGCAAGGGGAACTGGAGGACGCGATGATGGTTATGGATGAAAGGGATTTTGTTTATATTATGGTAGTGCCCAGAGCCCCAGCCAAAGGACCCACTGAGCTTGGTACTGTGCACACACAAAGCTTAACAGTCTAAATAGATAAGACAGAAAAATGGAGGATTATTCTTCCCATTTTACAGACAGGGAACTGAGGCACAAAGATTCAGTGACTTGCTCAAGCAGGTAGTTTGTGTGGCATAGCTGGGATTTAAACCCCCTTCTCCTGAGTCCCCTTAATTACAAGCTATCCATTTGCTGTCTATTAAAGAAGAATTAAGTGTTGCCTTTATTGCATTGGAAACTCAGAACGTTTGTAAGATATTTAAGTTCACGATGTATGTGTTTATACTCCACAGTAGCAGTTTCAGTGTTTGTTTGAAAATACTCTAGGCAACTGGACAGTGAGCCAAAACACAGAGAAGAAACTGTGGGATGCACATTTCTAAGAGGAATTACTAATGTGCAATGGGGTAAGGAGGATACAGACTCAGTGAGGTGTGTGCTTCTGGTCACCACCATGATAGTCTTCTAAAAAAATGTGTAGGTACAACAGAGAAACAAAAAGGAGGATTTTAGTGTGCAGAGCCTAGAGAAAAGATCTGCATGTCTGACTCCAGGAAAACAAGCACACACCAGATCACTCTACAAGATAAGTGTAAGAAAACTCTTGTGAACCACAAGGAGCTGCTAAGGAAAGGCCAAGAAGTCGAGGATGCAATTTCCTTGCAAAACATCAACAGTTCGTATTCTGGAATAGAGATAACATGACAGAAGTAGCAAAGCTGTTTAGAACAACTGGAGAAAATGCCGAGTGCAAATACTAACATGAGAGGAGGGGATTTGGGCTGATGAGATCCCTGCTACACTCAAATCCAGATGGAGTTCTTGCTAGGCACACCATACACAGCGTTTGTCTCCTGTAGCATTACCAGAAATGTACCAGAGCAATTCCTCACAAAATGAATGAAAACTTTGTTGGAGGGAGAGCCTTTGAGGAGCTGTTAGATTTCAGCCTCATCAGTGTAAGTGTTGTCATGATCTGATTATAAACTCCAGGACTTCTAAAGTTTCCTTGTCTGCAAGGGTGGACAGGAGGGAAAGAAACAAGAAGTTTTTAGAGTTCTCAAACTGCTGGCATATGAACAGGAAGTCCTCTTAAAATTGCTAATGAAGACAAAGTAATAAAAAGTCACATTCTATTAGCAGCTGGAAACCTTGTTGCTAGGTCTTTTCAAATAGCAACTTTCAGGTTCTTGATTGTTTGCATGGTTTGGTTTTAATACGATTCACAGAATCATTTGCTGCAACTGCAAAATCCAGAGTTGCAACTTCAGCAAAGGCAACAAGTTAATTCAGTCTAACGGGGCTTTCCCAGTAGAGCAGGTGCGAAAAGAGAATATTGATGTTAATGGAGGAGGGACTGTGTCTTTGTTCTCACTGTGAGGTACTACTTACAAATGTTACAATAATATGCAATCTGCTTGGCTTGTCCTATTGCAACCATTTCAGATCTCTGTTTTGGGGAAGTGCTTGTCTCACAGATGCAGAAATGAAGCAGATATCATAGGTCACACAGGTCATCCCAGGTCAGCTAGTGAAGCATTGTTCACTGTTATACGTTGACTCATGTATTATCCAGTCATTGTAGATGTCCCAAGCAATAGGGCATCCACCACTTCCCAACTCTTCTATAGCCTTAAATTTCACAATCAGGATTTTCCCCACTGATATTCAGACTAGATTCTTAGTTCCATCCTGTTATTCCTAGCTGTAGCCCTTCTTTCCTGTCCTAAATAACTCCTCTCTCCCCTTGGTGTCTGGCCCCCTTTAATATTTGTACAGTCATTATTGTTGTCCCAAGTCATCAATTAAGAATAAACAGACTTGGTGAAGTCAGTTGCATCAGTTCCCAATTGCTCCTTTCTAATATTCCTCTAATTTGTCAATATCTTATCATGGTTCCCAGAACCGAGCATTAAATTCCAAGGATGATTCCACTCTTGTCCCTGCCTGTACCTGTGCTAAACTCCCACCCTGGCCCTCCATACAGTTTTGCAACCCCGATGTGGCCCTCGGGCCAAAAAGCTTGCCTACCCCTGCGCTGATCCCTGCCCTACGAGTCAGGTGCCTGTGTAATTAAACTTACATTGGGTTTTACTGCTGCCAGAATACACTGCAAATTCATGTCTTAGGTGATAGTGGAAATTAAGTCTTTTACCATCACGGTCTTTCAGGTTAGTTTTTTTCACACGTTAGCTAGAATTTTGCCGAGCTGACTTTTTTTGCACTTTTCTAAATCTTCTAGCTCCTTTTATCTCCTTGCTGGTGGTCAGTCCCTCCCAATTTATTATGCCCTGTAGATGTGGTCAATGCAGTTTACGCTCCCTAAGATATTTAAGTAAGACTAATCATCAATCTTAGTTGTAGCCTTCCCCACAATTCAACATGTCCCATCACAGACTGGCTTCTATGCAGGCTGTCAAGTCATAATCCTGCCTTTGGGACATTGTGATTTATACACATGGGAAAAAATTGCTCTGGTTGAAAAATAAAATATAATTAAACCAGTGCAAAATCCTACATAGGTATTTTTTTGTTGAGTGGTTTATTGCAATTTACTTTAAATTGCTAAAGCACCAATGTTATCTTGATGCAGCTTATCCAAAAATAAAGGTCTACAGAGGATTTTGGTCTTGTTTAACTATATCATCTTAAATACACACCTTTAATTAAACCAATTCAAGTTTGTGTGTGGAAAAGGCTTATCCCATATCAATACTAAAAGAGCCAACCATTAAGCTCAAGCATTACTGTTATGTGACAGGAAAAACAAGAGAAAAATGCCATGTAAATGGGCAGGAGCTGGTAACAGATTTGGAAGATTTTTTTTTTGTTGACGGCCACATTATTTTTAAGCAGCTGTAGTGCCCGGCGGGCTAACTCCACATAGATGAAAAGGAAACGTGATGCTTCTACCACAGAGCCATGTGAAAATATATAATGAGCAGGTGGAGCACCAACTCTGTTTACACTGGCAATTTACCCCCAAGCTTTGCTAAACCACAAGAAGAGTACACCTTGTTCAGGGCAAAATCTGCCAAACATTATACAACTAAGAGACATATAAAACCTGAGTCCATTTACAGATGGAAATCTCGGGAAATTAGGCTGTGTGGGCTCTATTTATTGCCAGAGGGCAAGAATGGAATGGAAAAGAATATCGTTTTATAACATTACAGCAAGATATGTGGCAATGGGACTCAATGGCTAATTACTTTCATAGCACTGTCAAATGATAAACAATGTTTTGTAGCTGTTACATTTTAATCATGAGCTTAGCTAATAAATAGGCTCCTTTTTTCTGTGAGGTGGGCTGGCTAAATGCAGTAGTAACTGACCTGATTTTTGTACCTGGTTCCTGGATGCCATGACGACTGGCACATAAGAATCTCAGAAAGCAGAAGCTGACACAAACAGCAGCACAGACTTGGGTTCTTGAAGAAAGCAAGACTCAGCTTGTAACAAGTTATTCTTCTCATGATTTTCTTAATTATGCTGGCGTGAAAGGTCCTTTCCTTTGGCAAGAAATCAGACTTTAGCAGCATCTGACTCCTGACAGCAACACATGGGGGTGCATCTGAAGCAGTACTGAACCATACTGGTGCTGGAGTTGTACTCCTAGCTGAGTGTTTAAGCATTTTGTATTAGTCTTTTGGACTACTGGTGTCACATGGTGATTTGAAAGTAAAAGCAGACTTGAGACTGTAAAGTCTGTCCTTGCAAGTAAGTGCTCTGCAAAGAAGAGATTCTTATCTCTGGGTTAGTGCTTAGCCTACTTTACTCCACGCAACAGCACAGAACTATTATACCGCACTAGCCTTGTTAACAGGGAACTATGCTGAGACAGACTTCCTTAGAATATTTCTTTCTTCACCCTTGCTATCAGTGCCTTACAGAGCAAGGAAGATCTATAGATAGATAGAGCTTCATTTATCCCCCTGAAACTTCCCTTGCATTTCTCATATTTTGCCTTGATCTACTCTTAGTAAACACCCCCGCTATTCTGAACTCCAACCCCGCACCCCCATGAATCTAATCCGACAACTGGAACTGGACTGAGCACCCACACATCCCTCCCATGGAGGCGGGTTAGAACTCAGGGTTCCACCACTCATCTTCTTATTAATACGTGCCCACGACGAATAATGGCAGCAGATGGTCTGCTTAGTTATTCAGCCTCTGAACTACTGTTTACTGGTCACCCAATGCCAAGTTCTGGGACCGAGTCTGATTTGCTGAAATTCAAGCTCATACAGAGACAGAAGGGTGGGGAAAGTTTTATTGGATTCCAGGTTAACCAGACTGAAGCTGGTGACACGACAGCAGAGCTGATGGCAAAGGTAAGTTACCCACATGCATAACTTGCTGAGAAGAGCCACGGCTCTGTTCAAAAAGACTGACGCCTGGATTCAAGGTAGGGTACACACCACAGAATGCAAGCCTGATATCATTAAAAGGATTGACAGCCATCTTGACATGCTTACTTTGTCTATTCCTCACATGGCTCTCAAAGGAATCAAAACTTTATCAGATACTACTGAACAGGTTTTAATTGCAAAAAAAGTCCCATTTCCTAAACTCCATCCCATATAGGTGAGATCGCCCTGAATGGTAAATTACCCAACCCACTAGTGTGCGTTCTTGTTCTGAAGACAGCCCTAGAGTGAATGGAATCTAGAAAGACCTCGGCACACAAAACATGCATCATTGATAATATTAAATCCCAGTAGGCTCAAAGAAAGGAGAAACACACAAGGCATTAAGAGAAATCACTGCAGTGGTGAAAGCCATCCTCTCTTCAGAATATCTATTTATGAGGGAATCAAGCATAACATGCTGTCCTCGCATTCCAACCCCAAAAAGAAAAAATCTGTTTTATACTGTACGAAAAATGAGTCAGTAAATGTAGTGTCACGAACTGAGTCCTTGACCACTACAACTCTGTTGTTTTTTATGGGATCTTCATCCACACTATGAGCTGAAAAGAGCAACCTGAACCTGAGTGAATTGCAGTAACAAAGGAGCTCTGAGATACAAGACAAAAGGGAATCTGGTGTTTAGGCTGTCACTGGCTGGTTAAATTACTAGTCAAACCCACCTTGACCTTTTGTGTTTAATTTATTTAATTTCAAAGAGGTGCACACTAAAAAGTGTTGAGATTCACTGGCTGGGATTCCTCAGTCTGTACAAGTTCCTTCGATTGCCTGGAATACACAAGGCTTTATATATTGAAGCACTGAAATACCAGATAAAACAAAAAGCCTATATTCCAAATCACTCCAAAAAAAAAAAAAAAGTGTAGAAAATAAAAAACTGCAGCACTACTTGGGGGCGGGAAAGACTGCACAAGGAGGAACACAAAGAGATGGAAGGCAAGCTACTGTAGATCTTTGCAAGTTGCTTCTCTGTGCTCAGGGAATGGAGTTCAAAAGATCCTTGAAGAAGCTGTCAGGGTCATTGATTTCTGATAATAATCCTGAAAAAACAGCACAGATAAGTTAGTCAGGAGCTGCCTGTCCTTCTGAATCACCAGGCATCTTTTACCATTAAGACACCTAGAGCTGACTTCAGAAGGCTGCAAGCTACAACCACCACTGGCCTCATCACAGACCAGCCACTCAGAATACTGTTTTAAAGCAAATATATGCCTGCTGAGATCTGAGAACAGCAGACTCATGTCAATCAACTTGGCTAACAGATTCACAAGGCCTGAATAGAGCAGTCAGTTCCAACCCCTAATGTAGACAAGTAAAGCGACTATTCACACCAATGCAGTTTACTGGGGCAAATTGCAGCGTACAGCTGTTTATCCTGCCTACACAAAGGGTTTTCACTAGTGTAGCTAAACCAGTGACTGGCATGGATGTCTAAACTGGGGATTTTGGTCATGGCCTCAAAACAAGTTCAGTCTGGTACTTAACTTCCCAACCTACCTACAGAAGCGATGTAGAAATGCCAGGAAATATTGGCACTACACATACATTTAAAAGCTGATGTGGAAGAGTGGGGAGCATATGTAGTACAGATAGTGCAGTCAAAAAGTTATTTGAGGATAGCGGCACTGTCCATTAAGAGGCTGGACAATGAGCAATAATGACTAATAACTAGTGAGGACAGGAGTTGGGCAGGATAAAATGATGAAGAGTAGTTCCCCAGTGGGTGAGTTTCTCTGGTTTCCTGGAGATATGGATCCTGTGGAAGCTGGTACCCTATCAAATACTAACAGATTTAGTACCCATGAGAACTTACAAAAACTAGAGAGCATCCTACAAAATATAAACACCAAGTTAAACAGCAGCAAGATGCCCTTGTTAATACAGAAGGGTAAGACCTAAAACAGAACAGATGTCCAAAGCCCCTGCTGCTGCCGTCTTGTGGAAGACAACTATGTTCAACAATTCCATTGCTTATGTTTTACATTTTGGTTGGTCCTTATTACTAGGGATGTTTAAATGAATACAGGAACATTGTAGCTTAGAAGTTCATCTGTTCCTGTTAATTCCTCCGCAATCCTCTTTTGAAATTGGAGTCATCTGCTGTAGTAACTGTGTCATATTACAAATTCAGCTGTGGAAGCAGCAGCAGCATCGATATTCTTCATTGATGGATCTTAAAACCCTTTACACAGATAAGTCTCATTTATCTCCATTTTGCAGATGGTGAAATGGCAGAACATGAATTTTTAGGAAACAAGTGTATTTCACCCACAAATCCCTACGCAGGTGAACACAGATTGCAGAGGGAAACAGAAGACTCTCCAAAAAGAGTGCTTGTCAAAGTGACCAGACGCTCTAAGAGCCCGTCATTCCCACCACCTCCCTCACACATATTTCTATAAGCAAGTTACATAAATGACATATTTCCAGACCCGAGTTACCATTTAAAGGCTGTTTTTGTGTAACGTTAATACTGACCAGCCACATCCAAAAATTCAGAAAAGGTTTCAACTGGCATGAACTCCTCCTGGAAAGTTTTCAGGGCCTTGTCTGCAGCTTCATGTATTGGCATATCATTGTGTCGGATAAATTCAGCCAGAGAGTAGGACCAGCCTCCCTCTGTGTTACTGGTAGGCACCTTCTACAAGGAGGAGAAAAGGAACAAGTCAGTTTGTTTTAGCCTGCAGAAGAATAAACCCTTTAGAAAACAAACAGACAGACAAGATGGGTGTGGGGACATCTTTTATTGGACCAACTTCTGATGGTGAAAGAGACAAGGTCTGGGAATGGTACTCAGAATGTCACAGCTGAATACATGGTCAAACAGCTGTGACACACTGAGTACCTTTCCCAGACCTGAAGAAGCGCTCTCTGTAGCTCAAAAGCTTGTCTCTTTCACCAACACAAGTTCGTCCAATAAAAGATAATCCCTCACTCACCCTGTCTCTCTAGTATCCAGGGACCAACACTACTTATAATCTCTAGAAAATACAGAGTTCAATAACCTGATTCCCCACGTTAAAAGTGTTAGTTCATTCTAAAGCCTTGCCCTTGGGCTGAGAATTTCCTGTCTCCTGTAAACATGCCTCACAAGAAAGGGGCCTAGTACTCAGATTTTCTATACACCCAAGTTTTCTTCCTCCACCTCACCCTAATTCAATGTCTGCTTGCTTTGGGGAGAAAGCTATATGTCAACTGGGCTTTGTTATTATACTTTCCAAAAGAAAAGTGCATCTTATCAATCCCTCTCTATCCTTTCTGAGCAGGGTCAGGCACCTGTCCAAGCAGTGTCCAAGGCCGGGACTTCCTTCCCACCCCAGCAACAAAGGCTATTCCAACCATTTGCTCTAGTGCAGAATTGAAGCTCTTGGAGACAGTGCCTGAATAGAAGACTGAGAAACTGGAGCTGGGGGGAAAGGGGGGAAGAGAGAGAAGGGCTGGAAATCATAAGGCCTTACTACTTCAAATGGATAACAGCTAGGGAGAGGGGTGATCACAAGTGGACAGACATTGTACCACCCCTCCTGTTCTCATGAGCAAGCAGGGTATGACTATAGAAGGGATTTTATCAGCATCCATAAAAACAAAAACAACCCCCGCTCCTGCAACAAACCAATAACCTTGATTCCAGACAGCTTACCTTGAACATGTTGTAAATGAGATCTACTAGGGCCCAGAAGAGAAGGCCGGAGCGATATGCTGAATACTCCTTCACTGCTTTATCTGTCAGTCTTGGAAGAAAATGAAATCAAGCTCTGATTTAATCACTTTACTCTGCTTTGTAACTCATGTGATGAATAGCATGAATGCTGTTAACAGCCAAAAGCCTATCAATAATACACACGGGAAATGGTTTTGTGAATAAACACCGTTCTGTGTTTTAGCATGTGGAACAAACATTTGCATTACCATGCTGGTCTAGGCTTAGACCTCTGTGCACTGTGATGCTTTACAAGCTGTAACTAAACTCTGAGGTGGGGATGCCAACAACCCTCTCTTTTACAGGAGGAGAAAATGGGCCTCAGGGAGAAATGCTCCCCCAAAGCCACAGAGCAAGTCAGTGGCAGACTAGAAAAAGAATTAATCCATCTCCAGTCTAGTGCTCAGTCTCCTCAACCATGCTACCTCTCTTATTCAATGGTTCTGATGCAATGAATAATTATGAACCTTCTCAGGAGGCTGTCTACATCCTTTGCCTTCACAGATAAAGAGCCTGACACTTAGCTGTTGTTTTGACAGGAATATCTGCCACCTTTTTAAAACTCCTAAACAAGTCTTTTTAAGAGTAGTGTGTTAACACCAGAGGGGTCTGACCCTGGCCAATTAAAATGACACAATTTGAAACTTGTAATTAACTGTTTTCAGTGTATTATATTTACAGTGCTACAACTGTACCCGAGTCCCCCACCAAGTTTTGGAGTTTTGACATTCTCCTGTCACTTGTGAAAGATTCACACATGTTAACACATGGAGTGACTAACCATACAGCGGGAAAGAGGGACAGCGCCTATATACAAAGTGCTGCCAAATGACCAGAGAAAAAATGTCTAGTTACATAGTCTGGCACATATTACTTTTAGAATACCATTCAGACAAGTGTGAGTTGAGCTGAGTGCTTCAAAGACACTGAACATTTAGAACAATACTTCGACTGATGGACAGCCATCTGGAAACCTGTAGCCAAATCCAGGGTTCAAGCTGAATCCAGACTGTGTCTGTTTAAGCTGTCTCAGAAAGAGAAATATTCCATGCAAGGGTGTACTCAGTAGTAAAGTGTTACTGAAAAACTTCAGTGAGGGATTTCCATTTCTGTCAGATTACATCATATTCTCTGGCCCCCCAAAGGAGAAAAACCCACCAGTGAATGTGGGAATTTCCATCTCAGGTCAGACTCTGACTCTCTAGTATTGTCCCAAGAGTCCAGTATGTGGAGAAGTGATATATACTGTCAGGAGGGGGAAAAGACAGGGACCATCTTACCTAAGACTTTCCAAGAGGAAAAAATAAGCTAAATCACCAATAGCCCCTGGCAAGGTGGGATGTATTGCCAACACTCCTGATGGACTTGGAATTTTCTTGCATAATTTGTGTAGGTAAATCTGCCTTATTTCATCACATACTGCTTCCTGTCTGTCACTATGAAGTTGAGACACATCTCCCTCCCAGTATTGTACAGATTTACAACCAGTTCATCTGCCACAGCTGGGGCTCAACAACAGACAAAAGGGCACCTTCAGATTACATACACAGCTAAAATCCAAAGGTAAAGGTCTTGCTTCATACGCGGAGATTGTTTCATAAGCCATGTGTGTGTCAAAGAGACCTTCCCTCTCCTTATAACATGTGCACTGTAGGTGGGTGCTTGCTTGTGCAGCTAGGCTCAATTATTTAAAGAAAAACCAATTAGTAAAGGTGACTAAATTTCCACGGGAAGAAGAGCAACTTAGAGTGAGGCTAATTCTGGATTTCCAAATAGTGTGGAGGCAGAATTTCTTTTCATTAGAATGGTTTTGATATAATTGGGCTCTGTTCCTTTAATTGAAAACTAAAAGGCCCTTGTGGGCTAAGTCTATGTAGCTGCCATCTGGAATCACTACTCAACACAATAGCTGCTATATTTGCATTAACGTAAGCTGGCTGAGGCTCATCAGCCATGCATGGATTTCCAGCTGCAAGTTAGACATTAGCACTTTGGAAGCGGCACTTCTCTCATGAATATTTTACAAAGGTTAGAGTCAGGAGCACGGAAAAAACTCCAAAAGATCCCGCCCCCCATTCCCCCTCTCAAATTTCACACAGATCCACACTGCGCATCATATGTTTCTAGGATTTCTCTTGACAAAACTCTTGGTTCAGTAATAACCTAACACACTAGGCCCACTAGTCAAATCTTGTCCTGGCATTGGACTGAAGACTAAACTTTTCAAAAGTGCCTCATTGTTTGTATTTTATCAGCACCTCAGAACTTCAATCAGGGGTGTCAATAGGAGATGCCTGTGCTTATCACCTCTGAGGATCGGGTCTTTTGATACCACTGACAATTAAACTGGGACCCTTGTAGCTCCTAGATGGGAATGGGTTAGAGTGGCTCCTAATTTTCCTCTGGCTGGACATGGATGGTATTGTTTGGCAATGGCTTAAGGGACTTCTGAACACTGTCTTGTGGGGTATGGTGGACTTCTGGTTTTGCCTTCACTATATGTGACAACAAAACACAATGGGGTGCATTCCATCAGGCCCATATAGTGAACCCAGTTGGCTTTCCCTGTATGTGATTGAAACGCAGATCAGAACAAGGTGATGCTGAGTGGCTGGAGGAAATAACGAGCCAGAGGCAGCGGCACAGGTGATATTTGCTCTTACTTCAGTGGGTGGTGCATGTACCTTTGTTACTAACAATTGCAATTGAGGCACCTTAGTAGATCCTCAGATGCTTCTAGATGCACAAACAGCAGCAAAGTGCTTTTCTCCCCATCTTCACTTGGAAAGGAGACTGCATCCTTGCCAGTTACACATGCCTTTGTCCAGATTAGATTATTCAGTTGTGCTCTGTATGGTGTTACTCTTAAAAAGGTACCCAGGAACTTCAGCTAGTGCAGAATGCAGCAGCATGCTTATTGTGCTTTGTCCTACAAATGGAACACATACACTATGCTCCAGAAACTGCACTGGCTTCCAGTTAGATTTAGCATAAAATGTAAGGTGCTGGTTTTAACTTAAATATCACATTAGCGCATTAAAGGCCACCATATCTCCATGTTCCATCCCAACAACTAAGGTCAGCTAGGATCCTAAAGCAAAAAGTCCCTAGGCTTGTCTATCTGAGGGGCTGAGTGTAATCAGTTGAATACTCTGAAATTCTCTCTCAGCCTAAGGGGAAGAGAGAGAGCTCTTGAATAAGCCTGAAAGCTATCCTGTCATTGAGGTTTTTCTTGAGGCTTTGGAGGCAGGGTAGATAGATGTCGAATTCTTGCTAGTCCCATTTCAAAATGCTTGTATTACATCCTCAGATATATTTGACAGGTGCACTAAAGACTTGTTTTTTTCCTTTTCCAGTGCAACTTTCTCTGGGGGTTTTCAGCAGCATTAAACCAATGAAAAACACCCATATCAACTCACTGAAAGGCTTTGCGTTGTCTACAATCTTTTGTAGACCGTATGAAAGTGTACAGCCCCGGTGTCTTAGCTGTAAGGTGGTTGTGCTGAAGGCCGCCTGCCAGACAATGTCTCCTACAGTAAGGCTATGTCTACACTGGCACTTTCAGCGCTAAAACTTCAGTTGTTCAGGAGTGTCAAAAAACACCCCCACACACACGACAAAGGTTTTTGCGGTGAATAGTGCCAGTACAGATGGCGTTTTATTGTTGGGAGTCATGCTCCTGGTGATAAAGCTACCACCGCTCGTTCAGGATACTTTTATCTCTAATGGCCAGGAGAGCTCTCTCCCGGTAATAAAGTGTGTCTACGCTGCCTATGTCACAGTGCTGTAACGTGGGCAGTGTAGACATACCCTAACCTACTTTTCAAGAACTCCAGAGCAGAAGTGGTGGAAATGGATAGGGACATGAATCAATGGCAGGTTTAGCATGTAAAACAGAAACAAAGAAATCGATACTGGGGACTAATGTCCATACAGGGCTAGAAGATCACTTCAATGCTATTCAAATCAATCAAACACACTCTTTAGATGTACGCTGTGTTGTGTGTTGCCGCAACTAAATGACTTATCAGGCACGTGATTATGGGACAGACAATTGGAAGCATGGCTGATAAGTCACCTTAATGGACATTTCCCAAAATAGAATAATTTTATTCTTAATTATGAATTATTATTTAGAATGACCCCTTTAGAAATTACAATTTGAATTCCCTCGGTCCCCCTTCTTGGAAACAGTTTTTCTTCCACTAAGCAAAGGCAGTCATCTGTTGTTCTAGCATTCCTCAAATGCTTGATTGTGAATATTGCGGGATGGGAGGAGAAAATGGGGAGTGGAGTTTAAAGGAAACTTAATTTGATTTTGTGGTGTGGTTTCGGGAGAGAAGTTATATCAATTTTTGAGCCTTCTAAACTGGTCAGGATCACTTGAATGCTTCACTGATCTGATCTTTCATGTTCTGGTTATAGTTATCTATAGGTTTGGACCAGGTCAGTTAAGTGAGCTACAGCTGACAGTTTCTTAAATTGCAGTTCAGCAAGTTAAACTGAACTGCTTCCTTTAGGAGAGAAGGAAATAAAAAATGAGTTCTTGGAGTTTAAACCTTCTCTTAATTCCTTCACACATCTTTCTTAGCAGATTTTCTCTGATAAAACAGCCATGTTACTGCCTCAGCACCCACCAACACCCACTAATTAGCCAGCACCATTGCATAAAGTAACAACACTGTCTCATTGATTGTAAGTTCCCAGTTCTCACCTACTTGATTCTCGTCTCATTGAGATAACCCTAGAAACAGATAAATTCTTTGGGACAAATATGCAAAGCATGTTACACTATTAAAAGCAATCCTCCTGGGAACAATCTGTGTGTACTAATCTAACCTATTGGTACCGGGACCAATTCTGACCATAGGGAAGACAGCAGAAGAAACTCATTGTGCATAAATGCATCATAATGAGTGCATATAATTATATATGCACCTGCCTGCATTCACATGGACTTAAATACAAACACATACAGAAAAGGTTCATCTTGACTATTAAAAAAAAATAAACATTCCTTCATTTAGCACCAGACTAGGGCTGTCAATTAAAAAAATAACCAATCGCAATCATAGTAAAAAAAAGAAACAAAATGTTGAAGCATGAAAGGGCATACCAATATTTAGTATATCTGGCCTGTAAATACCTTGCAATACCAGCTATAGTGCCTGTTTTCACTTTCAGGTGATGTAAATAAGTAGTGGGCAGCAGTATTTCCCATATATTTTTTTTTTTAGTGATTGGTTGAACAAGAAATAGGACTGAATGGACTTGTAGGTTCTAAAGTTTTACATTGTTTTGTTTTTGAGTGCAGTTATGTTTAAAAAAACCCTACATTTAATTTGCTCTTTCATGATAAAGAGATTGCATTACAGTACTTGTATGAGATGAATTTAAAATTATTATTTCTTTTATCTTTTTTACAGCGCAAATGTTTGTAATAAAAAATATCAAGTGAGCACTGTACACTTTGTATTCTATATTGCAATTGAAATCAATCTATTTGAAAATATAGAAAATATCCAAAAATATTTATATATTTAAATTAGCATTCTATTACTGTTTAACAGTGTGGCTAAAAGTGAGATGAATTGGGATTCTTTTTTTTTTTTTAATGAAGTTAATTTGTTTTGAGTTAATCTCTTGAGTTAATTGTGATTAACTGACAGCCCTACACCAGACATGCTGCTATGCAGCTCAGACTACTGGGAAGGTAACACCAGTAAGTTCATTGGGCAGCTTCTGAGTGAAAGGAAGGGTGGCAAAAGCTGCAATGATTACTAACCTGCTGGCTCCCCCTGGTGACACCACACGTGCATGTGAAATGACCAGCAGCCTCCTGAGAATCTCAACCCGCATGGCTTTCCACTTGTCCGGGGGCAAGATGTGTAGTGCCAGAACTGTGTAGTAATGGGGCCCATCCACTTCAAAAGCACTCTCCACCCATTTCTCCTTGGGATGCTCCATAAAGCTCTGAAGGTTCTTTTCCTCTCTGGAAGTTGCTCGGGTTCTGGAATACAAAGGAAGCATGAACAACTACCCCGGGCACTGTGCTCTGTTGTGTGTAACTCCGTACTTCATAAAGCACTTTGAGATGTGTGTGTATAAGCAGCACTACACAACCAACCAACATTTTATTTCTTAACTGAAGTCCGTGTCCCCCAAATCTCTCCTTTGTCTCACATTTCCCAAACACACATTTAGTGGTTGCAGATTAGCTTTTCCCTCCAGCAGTACAAAGGAACAGAAAGGTTCCCAAGGCAACCCATCTCTCTCGCCACTAGAGGGCAAGGCTTATTAAAAAATCCCTTCCCTTTTGGGGGGTGTGCTGGCAGAATCACATGGCTGAAGTGGCTGGCAGAGGAACTAATTTAACCAATCTCACAGACAGCACAAAGCACTTAACCATAGATTTTTCCATGACTAGATCTTTGTATCCGCTTGTATCAGGTCATCTAGTCCAACCTCCTGCTCAAAGCAGGACCAATCCCCTACTAAATCATCCCAGCCAGGGCTTTGTCAAGCCGGGCCTTAAAAACCTCTATTTATCCCTCCCTATAACAATCAAGGGTAAGATATAGGCCAACATCAGAAACAAAGATATACTTTATTTATGAACACTCCTTTGTTTTCCACTCTCACGAGGGAATCAAAAACATAACTATATCACTGCCCACAGTTGTACAAACAACCCAAGACTAAAACTCATGGGCCCTGTAACCAGTGATCATAAAATGCCACAACCCAAAGCACTGACTTGATGAGAATGAGGCTGCAGTCTACAGCTGATATTAGTTGGTCAGCAACTGTAAGAACGGCAGTACTGTTAAACACTGCTTTTAAAAGAATTATTTCAGCAGGCTGGCTAATACATTCGTATACAAACTCACACGGGGCTCAAATGCTGCCGAGCAGAGCAATAAGATTACATAATTAGCTTAATTTGTCTTCCCACAAGGGAAAAGGGGAAAAATATAGCGGGCTCTGGAGAAAAAGATATTAAAAGCAATACACAAATTGTGTCGCTGCCCAAGTGTTGACTGCTCCAGGGACAGACAGACTACAGTTTCATTGCACTCGATTTGAAGTGACTCGAACGAAGAGCTTAGATTCTAACACCTGTTTTCTATGATACCTCAATCCAATTAATATCTCCTTTGCTCTTTGCTACTGAAATAAGAGGACTATACATCTTACTTTTGTGAACCATACTGTGTTGTAATGTAATAATACTTCAAGCCCATTTGTTTAGACACAGACACTTTAGATGCTGGCTGTCTACATGTATGTGCAGTTAGACATACTGACAGCTCAAATGGGGCTTGGAATTTAGATCGGGCAAAAATAAGCTTTTACATAAACTAAAATCAAAATAGAAATGTTTCTATTTTGTTTAAAAATTCCAACAGAGCAGACCATGTAGACATATAAACATTTCACTGAAGTATCAGCAACTCAAACCACAGTGCCAGTGCTTGAGAATTTGGAAGCAAAACAGATTAGTTTATTATCCGAGATCAGAGGTAAAAAGAAGGGAAGTGGTGAAAAATTAAGCAGATTTACATTGTTCACAAACACAGGTGATGAAATCATTGGGTTTTTTCATCAGAAATATCACAACCTGACAATATGCCTTTATTCTCTAATAAATTGAACACCTTTTAACTTTGTCCAACAGAGAGCTAATTATGGCACACAGAATGGAATTTGCTTTTGTTAAATCAGCCTCCCAATTACACATTCACAAGCTTTAGTGTTTTCTGTGAAACACGGCTGTATCAACCTGCCTTAAGGATTTAATTAATTTCACTTTAAACCTTTTATGTGGTTTCCAACCATTCCTATCACTTCCCTTGTAAACCAGATATGCACTGTAGCACAAACACATCCTGCATGTGAGGTTCAGAATCAAGATTTCTCCTGTTCACTGTTCCAGTGTCAACTTGGAATGCAATTGTTCAGCATTTCATACTCCAGAACTGCACCACTATTGCTAAGAGATTTATCTCCTTTCCCTCTTCCTAACAAGCTGGTTAAGGCTTTCACCTCCCACAGCAATACCCAGCAGGAGACTTCCCTGGCAGCTGTGCATCCATTTATGATTTGGAGATCTGCCCTAGGAAGTTCAGTCTGTCATTAACAGGAGGAAAAACAGCTAAGACATACAAAGGGATACTGACGTGTTAAGGACATAAAGCACAGTGTGGATTATATATGGAATGAGGTGTATGTTGCTCTCCCTTCCTCCTCCTCCGGTGTCCACACTGAATGACTGCTCCATAGCGAAACGGAGAAACAGTAGCTTAATGTCATGGACATTGAGCTGGTAGGTGGGTTCCCGCTGCCCTGTGCACTCCTGGAGGTAGGTGTTGTGCCTGGGGAAAAACAGGAATAGATTACATTGCATATATAGATTCTCTCCTTTGGGAATGCAGGTCAAAATTCTCTTCCCACACGGCAAACAAGTCAGAGCTCAGAATTAAAATGCAAATACCATCCCCTTGGATTAACACCACAGAAAAGGGAACTCTTTCATCTCTCTTGGGCAAATCCAATTCAGTGTGGGTTTCCGGAGCATAAGCATCGGCACTGCTTCCCCACTGCAAGGCCCTGGGATGTGGTTCCTTGGCTGACATGGACTAGAGGTACAACTGATTCTAATATCTAACACAACATTACACACGCAAAGGACAGGACCAGATGGCTTAGGGAACAGGTTACGGGCTTCTTCCGCTCAAGCTCAGTGGTTAGAATTCAGCAGTGACTGAAAATCGTTTACCATCCAACATCATTTTGGCAATTTATGCAACTGACTTGTTGGTGTCAATCAGGTTTGTCCTCTAAACCACCACCTCGACTGGTACCCTTTCTTAATAATCTCAGTGGAGAGGACAAGAATTTCATCAGCATGAAGATTAAACTACTTTATCCTCACTTTACTTTCCACTGCTAGCAATTCAGCCCAATTGCAAGTACTAAACTTCCTTAAAAATACAATGCAGAGTGGAGATTCAAACAAAGCCTTAAAGTGATTAAAAACAGAACCACAACACAAGTCACTAAACACTCAGTAATTCAGTGAGAGAGCTGTGTATGGCTTCTTTGCAGCTACCACTACCACACCAGTGCTTAGAGATGAGTTCTTTTTGGGAGAGAGGTACAAAAATCTCCAGTGGCAAGGAGTTCATTTCCTAGCAGAGACAGATACCAACCCTTCAATGCCAGCAATCAGTGTTTACTAACCATAAGGGTTGATCTGATGATGATGATGATGATAATAATTTTGGGCTCAGCTAGTGGTGGATTTGTTTTTGATGTTTCTACTTTATACTTTACCAGTCCATGCAAGATGGCATGATATGTTACATATGTACTTTAATTTGGAACATCACTGATACATAGGAGGTGGTGTAGACTGTGGGGATCAGTATTGGCTCCTAGTTGTTTGTAGCACTGGAAACTCCTTTTGGGGCTTACGGTCAAACTTGTTCACATGTATGTATCATACTGTAACTCCCCAGCTCATCTATTTTAAATACAAACCACCATGAAGAGTAATATTCTAGACTCACCTTGCTAAGCAGGTTGCAAAAGCAGACTCTGGCACATGGGGCCCCCACACGGGTAAAAGACCATTGCACTTGGTGTTGGCATTTTGTAGGGCTGCACTCTCCCATTCTTCCCGGCCACGAGCCAGTCTGTATTGACAAAGAGGTGTTACACAGAGAGGTGACAATTATTAAAGCTTTGTCTAATATCACCACCGCCTCATTCTCCTGGATCTTTTACGGTACTCTTCATTTATAGAGCTCAAAATGCTTTACAAAAAGAGGTCAACTCAAATCAGCCAAAGGGAACACAAATCACCCACGATCACCCAGCAGGCCAATGGCTAAGCTGGGACTAGAACCAAGATCTCACGAGTTCTAATTCAGCGCTGGCTACACTACCTCCCATTACTCTGAGCAGTAAATGAAAAGGGTGGCACTCCATAGCTGCTTAGCTCCATTAACAGTATTCCTTATAAACAGTGCTTTCCAGCTTCACAGCACCATGCACTGATTTTAGTTAAATGTTTGAAATTACCACACTAAGGAGGCCATAATAAAGTTGGAGGACAGCAGCTGTTGGATGGATGATGGAACAACGATCTCTGGATAAGCATGTTTGTGTTGAGTTGCACTTTGCATTGTGCTGGATGTTTAAGGGATAGTAAATGCATATAACTAAGCACCATGATAGGCAGCTTCAAGCACAATGACCCACGAGACTGATCAGACCTTACCTCACAGCTGCAAGATGACAGTCGTAATGGACAATGTTGAAATGAGAGACCGTGCTGTATCCCTGCTGCTTTCGGGGCTTGTTCTCAAACTCTTCAAGTGCAACTCGCTTGGTGAAAGTGTAAATCCCCAGAACCTTTGTAGGCTGTAACAAACCAAAGCTTTATTAGAGAGGAATAAGGTCCCATTTTAATTGTCAAAAAAATCACAGATGAGTTGCAGGCAAGCCATGGAAAATTGCGGAAAAGTAACAGTGGACCTTTTTATTTGTGGTAATAGAGTCATTACTACTTTTCCATGATTTTCTGCTGTTGGCTCTCCGGGACTGAGTGTGGGGCAGGGGCCCACACTGCTAACTGCCGGGGGCTGTCAGCAGAGGCTCCCGCTCTTAGCTCCAGGACAGCCAGAACTCCTACTGTCACCCCCACCCCCACGGTGGGGCTCCAGCTTTCAAAATGGTGGTGGAAGCCTAATATTGCAGAATCTGCAATTTTTGCAATATTGCAAGTTAAGTAGGGTCTTAGAGATGAAATATTTGCACCTGCAACCATTTAGTGGTTTGCCACTCATTCAAGAGTTAACTAGCCCATATCTACAGGAAGGTGTTAGGGCCAAACAAGTTTTTCCCTAGCATCTACTCACCAATTTATCTTTCCCACTCGGGAAGTGGAATCAATTAGGATGTTAGGACTACATTATAAATTGGAGACAGAAGCCTCTTGGCAAAACACACTACTAACAGAGGAGACAGGTGCAGATCACATTCTACTGAGCCTATACCTCTCCAGCTAGGAGCAGAGACTGCTAACCTGAACTTTATACTGAAAGTCAAACCAAACCACAGAAGATACTTAACATGAAAATCCATTATTAAGACTTGCATCAAGGTAAGTGAATGACCTAGGTGAGACCCTTCACTAGGGTTTAGCTGTGGTTTCAAAGAGGTTTTTGTATTTGCACTTTTTGTACTATGCCCCTCCACGGCTCCTGTGCAGGAGGGATTGTAACTAAAGCTGGGCCCTCCACAAGATCTTCAGGAGCCTAACTCCATACTGGAAATAAACACCTCATCATCCCCTTTTCCTTCAAAATTAGATGCATAAGAGCTAAGTTGTGCAGGGACAACTAGCTCGGTTTCATGCAGATGGAGAGGGGAAGCCAGAGAGGAGATTTAATGAGCACCACATCCTCATTTCCAAAGTACAGCAGAGAACTACAGATCCCAGGAACAAAACCTGAGATCACCCGGCCCTACAGTATCACAGCATTAAATCTCTGTCAGGCACTGTGGCGCACACTAGTGATTTTCCTTATGTCACATTAGGGCTTTCCTGCAGCTGTACCTGGAACTTGTATCCTTCCCTGCAGATACAGCAGGTGAGTCCTGGTTCTTCTATCAGCTCTTCCATCTGTTTGAGGAGTGCAGTCTTTGTCACCACCTGGCCCTTTTCATTAGTCTGAAAGTGAGTACAAGTCAAACATACTAGGAGAATAAAACCAGAGAAGAATTTATATTTGCTAAATCTCAGAGCATCTTAGTTACTGGAAACAAAGAACATTAGAGTACAGAATGCTGCTCAAGCTGTACAGCTATTATAGGCATCTGAGCAGAATTGGGAAGCTCCCATAATCTTGCTATTGAGAGTTACCAATCAAGATTGAGTCAGATTTATAGTTTTTTCAGACTTCAGAGATTTCTTGCAGTTCTAGATTACAAAAGGCAACCACCAATGCATGGAAAGCAGTTATATATTGAATACTAGGTGACAAGATTATGGTCAGTGGACTCTTGCAGACTCAACATTTGCTATAGTTGGAGCTCCCAAACTCCTAACATCTGAGAGTTAAAGGATTTCCCACCCTGAGACAGGTAAATGACCTTCAATCTTCCAAAAGCCACACAAAGACCATGTGGGTGGAGCTCTGGTAACTCAATATTTGTCTTGCACTTAAAAAAAATTCTTCTGGCATTTTTAACAAGGCAGGAATACGACATCTACCATAGACCATTGGAATCCATTACTGTGGATAGGCATTACCGTCATTCCCAGAGTGCCTAAGGCTTTTTGCCTCATTGCCATGGCCATGCGCTTCTTCTCCGCACGTGTCTCCTTTCGGGCTGCGTCTATCTTCTTGTTCACCTCTGGATGTTCTCTTAGTGCCTCCAGCAGGTTCTCAGCTAATGTCCCGATGCCTTCGTCACTGGACACTTGCTCCAATTTGTGCAGGTTTGTAATAGAGTCTGTACCTATTAGTACCTGTTAGAGATTAAAATACAGCAGCTTCTTCAGAAAAAATGTAAACAAGACCTGAACTATCTCATCTAACCCAGCCTGCAGCAGTCCCTGATTGACTAGTTAGAACTTTAGGCCACTACAAGCATTTTAAGGAGAGTAGTTCACTGCAATGCTACAGGCGGCCAAGACTGCCGTGTCCGTCTTCCACAATGCACCTGTCTCATGTCCTAAAACTGCATACCAAGGCTACATCTATTGAAAGTAACCAAGAGCTAAAAGGAGTTTGTCATATAAGCTAGTTAAGTGAAGTCCATAAAAACAACACCTAGACCATGGGAAACCCATCACAGCCATAATCTATGGTTCTTCCTTGCACTTCAAAGGAACTGGAAAATTTAACAGAAAAAAACGATCTTGACCTAGAGAAACAGACAGTACTTCGGTCAGAATCTCTCTACTTGAATGGGCATAGTCAATCCAATAGTTCTTTCCAGACTAATGGATAAATTGTGTATGAGAACGAACATTGCTCTCCACACTCAACCACAGATACTACTATGAAAAGATTGCTCCAGTTACGGTCACCATATAAGCTCCCAGACTCAAACCAATCACCTGCTTCCTGATCCGTTTCCAAGACAATATCGCTTACCTGTGTGGCAGGGTGTTGTGTGGCGAGCCCTCGAAGGAGCCTCAGGATGAAAGGAAGTGCTGGACGAGATAAAAACTTCTTCCATATGTCTGCATCCAAACTACACAGAGAAGGCAATAAAAACATACAGCAGTTGAAAGAATCGCCAGCACCAAAAGGTGTCTAGCTTCCAACCAACAGCCAGCTTGCACTATACAGGCTACTAGGAAATATGGCCATCTTTCCCTCATCCCCGTCACACACACAGATCATAAATCTACCATCAGAAGGCTACTTTGTTCCATCCTGTCTGAGCTCAAATACTGAGTTTAAAATTTATGTATAAAACCTTAATATGGTAACTGAAATGACATTTACACTCCCTCCTCCACACACTATCAGTCATCTCCTCATTCAATTGTTAGCTTCAGGTCTTGTTTTAGGCCAATGAGATGACCCTCAGTGTGAGAGCTCTGTTTCAGGGTGATGGATAAGATACAACCAGGAAAGGAGGCAAACTGGCGCATTTGTGTAACCAAGCTTAGAACTGGTAAAGATGTTAGGTCATCTAATCCACGTGCCACCACTGCAGGTCTGTCCCCTCAAGAGTTCATTCACCAGGGATTCATCAAGCCTAAATATTTCCAGGGATGGATGTCCTAACCCTCTCTTTGGGAGACCATTCCATTTGGAGATGATGACATGAGATAAGGATATGCATGGTTACCACACACCACAAAGTGACCCTTACTTCTTTGCACTGGGTATATGCTTTTTCATGTAGTCGAGTGCATTCTGTGTAATCCCTTTTTGGAGGATGAGATCTTTCAGCTGATGCCCATTGCTGTTATTCTTTATGCCAGCTGCTATTTTACAGAAACAGTCCAGGAAAACTTTATCATCTCCACTGTGTTCCTCATCGTATCTGAGTGAGGAGAGGAAACAGCAATGAAGTTAGGGCTCTCCTAAGGACCCAGCAGATATAATGGTTCACTCTGCAGATTAACAAACACATATCAGCCCAGATAAGCTTCCCAGAAGTCCCACCCGCCAACCAGACTCCTCTTCTCCTGCAAATATCCATTAGACTAACAGAAGCATCAAGGAGAAGAGATGCTGATTTATTAAGATTCTATTTAATTGGTGCTCTTTGCTGACGTCCCAAAACATACTTATCAAAGTTACAGTAGGGCTTGAATCGATCAACAAGGATCTGCATTTTCTCCATTTCCCCAAAGGACAAATAAGGGATGATGCGTAACAGGCCTTGCAAAACACTCGGATTGGAGCGGACAAAAGTGCTGTTAATCTGATCTAGCAGCATCACCAGCTGATCCTTGTCACCAGTAAGAAGAAGGTTACCCTGCAAAGAGGAAAATGATTTATGTTCAGGATTAATCTATAGGCTTCAGGAAAATCCTCCTATTCCAGTGTTTTACTGACTGTTCCCTATCCAGAGGAAATCAGAGCTTCTGGATCTCAGTAAGACAGTGTGATAAAGAACAAAGACAGCAACAGAAGAAGTCTTGCGATCATGGAGAAACTGCATTTTTAGCACATTTCCAGGTGTCCAATGGAAAAGCTTTAGCAACCCATCTAATCAATACCTGGCTTCCTTCAACTGCTGTTAAAATGTTCTCAGGTTGAAACAATCTAACCCTAGCCCACAGGAGGTCTGACTCAAGCAATAATAGTTCCAGCAGATCCACTGGGATAATGGTACCCTCAGGGGAGGGAGAGAAGCCACATTTCACGGGGTACGTCTACACTACCTGCCGGATCAGCGGTCAGTGATCAATCTATCAGGGATCAATTTATCGTGTCTAGTGTAGATGTGATAAATTGATCCCCGAGAGCGCTCCCTGTCGACTCATCGCTGTGTGGACGGCCAGGTAAGTCGACCTAAGATACAATGACTTCAGCTATGCTATTCACGTAGCTGAAGTTGCGTTTCTTAGGTCGACCTCCCGTCCCCGCAGCGTAGACCAGGCCTCAGTGTTTCTGGTATAACAACTTAGTTCACATTGCTGGTTATTCAGAAAACCAAGTACGATTTCAGAGTTCGTATAAAGGCACTCTAAAGGACAAGGCAGATTCATCTCTTTCCATGTCAGCCAATCCAGCCACCCTGAACCACACGCACCTCTACAATGCCAAAGAGTTTAGTAGGAATCTTGCAATGCTTTTGGTTCAGTGTCGCTATTCCTCCTTCTGTCCCCAACACAGTCTTTACCAAGGCTGAATCTGCCAAGTACTGTTGTGCTTGATGGCCTGACTTGGACTCCTTGTACAGACCGTGGAAGGTCTGTACCACTGAACAAGAAATTTACAAGCCTTGGTCTCCAGTCAGTATTTCCCTCTCCGCAGCACCCAGAACAAACACTCACCTTGTCCTCACTCAGTGGTTCTGCATTAGACTCATCCAATATGATCTCCATGATACTAAGCACCTGCTCTGCCACAGCTGCTCCTCCACTGTCCTTGCTCTCCTGCTCAGCCACCAGGGCCTGCACAGAAGATGACATTAGTCACTACAGCACCAATCGCTATCACTAATAGATGACAGAGAGAAAATAGAGCTAATAGTCCTTAGCTTAGACCAGCACTGAGAGGATATTTAAGCTCTCTTTTGGTTGCTATGAGGCAAGTACGACTGAAATTTTGGGTATCTTAAATACAACCGAGAAGATGAAAAATTTTCAGAAGTCCTGGTAAATTTGTGCAAGAGGATGCCAGTCTTTACAGAAGAAGGACATGAAAGTTGTGTACCCTGGAATGCTACTCTCCAAGTAACTCTGCTAATCACCCAAAAGGTGAGCCAAGGGTACCAAAATCCACTGTAGGCCAGCATTCCTCCTTACCAGATTCAGAGTTCCCAGCATGACATTCAAAGTGTTCATCTCAGGTTTGACCAGTTGTTGACGGTTCACTTTCACTTTTACACAGTAGCTGAACAGTTTTAGCAACACCTGCAAAGAAATAGAGAATGAGACCTTCAAGATATCCATGAAAGGGCTGGCAGGATGCAAGTGAACTTAAAAGCTCTGAACAATCTAGTTAACTTTCCAAAACCTCTTGCAAAGCACAAGATGTGACCTCTCCAAAAACATGAACCCCAAGAAGATTGTGATTTTCCAGTAAGATTCGCTAATACATAAAACAGTCATGCTAACAACTTTGGGGCCTGATCCTGCAAACTGCTCAGTGCCCTCAACTCCCACAGACTTCAAAGGCTTATTCTGAAGAAGTGCTAACAGAGGGATTAAAAGGGGACAAGGAGAAATGAGGAAACTGCTATCATTTTACTAGACATGGATTAGTGAATTTAAACTCTGCAGCAATATGTGAGCTGCTGTACAGGACAGCAGTTGGTAGGCAGCTATTCTAAAAGAGGGAGCTTTCTTGACTGCTTATGGATATACTCTTCTACACGGTCTCTTTGCCATGAGCTAGGGTAGCTCAGACTCACCGTCAAGAGATGTCGGCCTTGTTTGAAATCCTTGATTCCAGTCAGTCGGTTCAGCATGCACTCCAGGCCTCCACACTGTGCCATCACCCCTGCCATTTTATAAACCTCTTCCTCATCCTCCTCTTCATCTACAGGAAAGAAAGACTATGACAGGAGGGAGGCAGCAACAGGACTTTCAGCTGCCCATAAGGAGTGAGGCATTGAAGTAAAAATGGAGATTAAGCTACAATTTCCAATGCCAGCTAGGGTCAAAGTTAAGCAGCTGGGTCAAATCAGAGAAAAATTACCACGAGTAAGAATATTAAAGAAGGATTTTGACACACGAGTTCCTTCCATGTCTAACATGGAGTCTAAAGCTCCAAAGTTCTGCTGGCTGCAAGCTCAGCTAACTTCAGAATTAAAGGTCAATATAAACAGTTTCTCTAATCTCAGGGACGTCTGAAGTCAGAGAAAAGATGGTCTTATCATTAAAGCACTTGACTGAGTTTGATTCCAAACAGTGCCACAAATTCCCTGTGAGATCTTGGGCAAGTTGCTTAATCTCTCTGCATCGCTATAGAATGGAGATGATACCTTCCTTACTCTGAGGGGGACTGTGAAGATAAATTCATTCATGTTTATGAAGTGCTCAAATACTACAGTGAGGAGCGCTAAATCAGTATCCACACTGATATTAAAGGTAGGGTTGATTATTTAATCTATTCCTGGCACAGGAGGTAAAAAGAGCAAAATAAATGTTTGTCAGTCAAACATATGCTCAGTGCTGTAAGGTTAATGGTGCCACACTTTTGAGGCAAGCCCCACAATCCAAATCTAATTCCGGTTTCTAAGGAACAAATGCCTTACCTGTAGTGGAGTCCAGCGACTCAATGAATTCTTCAGTCGCATCTCCTAGCAACCCTCGCATGCGGTAAATGATCCTCATTGGCTCCCCCTGGGGAGAAGAATTAGACAAGAGTCACGTTTGCTATGCTGGTATCTCAAAATGCCCTTGCAATGGCTCATTTCTCCACTTTTTCTCTTTTCCCGAGTCTCTCCAAAGCCACATCCTCATAAAACCCCACTAAACCATCATTTAGTCTAGTCTGTTTCCTAACAAGGCCCATTACTAAACTGTATGTCTAATTAACAGCTCTCCCTTTTACATCAGCTGCCTTCATGAGAGATTCATTTAGTAACAGGCTGCACTGTGGTGCCACACTGGTGAAAGACATAGCCAAGAAGAAGGGGAGTGAGGAGACTTGTATGTATACCTACTCTATAATCAACCTCTTCTCAGCTGATTCCATGGCACAACCCTGGAAAAGACTGGTAAATAAATTGGATGGGGGTGTTGCCCAGTAAATCAGGGAAAAAGAAAGGCTAATTAGACTGGTGCTTTTAAACAGACAAGTCTCCCAGCAATGGGAAACGAAGGAGAGAAAAGTAAATGGCATTTTGATGAGCTTTAAGAAAAATAGGGTATTAGGAAGTCTGCAAATTCAGTAAAGGACTAGTTGCCCCCTTCCTGTGGGAACAGGATGCATTTCCAGCCCCAAAACACTGGCTGGGTGCGTATCACCGAACTTATCATTTTAACACTATAGGTATGAATACAAAGCAGAAAAAAACCCCATAGCTTTAGGAACAGGAGACCTTGAGAGAAAAAGCCTGTCAGAGAGCGCACTAAGCCTAATGTGGAATAAGCAGTGCTTAATGTCATAGCAAATACATAAGCATAGGGAAAGCCCTGGGGGAAGATCTGCTCAAAGGCCATGCTAGAGACCAGCAATTAACACCACAGGGGCCCTGGTAAAATGGCAGATGAACAAAAAAAGCTAGTGAGAGAGACAAGGGAAACAAAACAGGCCTGAGGTTAGCTTCTTGTGAGCCTGTCTATTTCCTAGGGAACTCAAGATGGAGCTCCAGAAGTGCTTTGGAGTGATGCACACAAAGGAAGACAGATGAAAGCTGTTAGTGACAGTAATGCTGAACAAACTCAGCCTTTCACATCCAGCAGTGCATCCTGGGAAAGCAATATACTGGCTACAGAAGAGCATCTCACACAAACAGCACTTCCAAATGCTGAATACATAAAAGGGGTCTGAGGGGAGCACATGGAACACGCAGCCTTGCTTTTTTTTGGCTGCTTACATGCACCATGAAGACCAGAACTTATTTCCCCATTCAGTGCTGCTGCTTAATGGAAAAAGGTGATTATCAACTAGCTTCAGGCTTGATTTTGTACCACAAAGGTTTTTACTCTCAAGCTTGATCAGAGGTGCTGCCCCAAACGAACAGCACTATACTGCATATGACCTAGGTACTGGTATTATTTCAAAGAAAATAGGATTTATTTCAATCTGCTGCAGCAGCATTGTGAAATGAAACACTGAGATAGTGACTGAACCAGAGAGGGAAAACAACCAGTCACGTTTTCTTGTCCAAGGTGAGCAAAATGCAAAGAGTAAACTGTGCATAAGCAAGAAATATAAAATAAGATGGCAAAAAATTCAGTAAGCCTTAATAATCTCCAGTGCTATTAGCAGAAGACGTAAGGCACACATTTTCTGCATGAAAGATGTACACTGACAGTTTCCTTTTTAGAGCTATCCACTAAATTAAACCCTCACAAACAAGGCAGACACCTCTTGATGGGTGCCCGAAGTGTCACAGTAGGCTGACTGAAGAATGGAAATAGAACACAGAACAAACTCCTCCCTGCTGTGATAGCTTGGGCAAGTCCCTTAAATTCATTGTCTTTTTCTGCAGAAGTAAAATGGGGCAATATCTACCATCACCGCAAAGACACATTGTGAGGATTAATGTCTTAAATTCTTTGAGATCCTTAAATGAAAGACACTACAGCAGTACAAAGTACTATTGGTATCAGATATTCTTTCTGCATAGACATTTTAGGCTGGTCTTTGAAATGCAGAATAATGGAGCAATCTGGTGTCCCAGGCAATATACATATATCAAGCTGCCATGTGCAGATGGAGTGTGACGTGAATCTTGAAAGGCAACGACATAAAATGCAGCTGTTTCTTAAAGGAAGGGTCAGAAGAGCTCTTGTCTGAGAAGCTAGCTCAGATTTCTGCAAGTGTGAAGGTGCAACATGGTCACTATTCTTAGCTGAGTCAGTGTTATGTGCTTCTAAGCCACCAGTATTGCAGGGATGAGTAACAGAATTGCTTTCCAGTTCCCAAATGAGTGCACGGAGAGATCCCAAGCAACTTGGCACCAGAAGAGAAAGCTGACCCCATCTGGTATTGTTTTAAAAAACAGAGAAAGGGGCTACAAGCACATACCTCATTGGTGGGGCACCAGACCTTCTTGTAGACCTCAGCCACAGGCAAATCCAAGCTGATGATCTTATTGTTCACCAGAAGCTGAAAGGGGAAAAAACAAAAACACAATCTGAGCACAAGCACCACATCACTGATGCTGATCATCAGCTTGATCAGAAACCTGCCCCCATGTTTCTCAGCATGTGGCCAGCAGTTGTGCCTTCTCACCTCCATTCCACTGTCATCCTCCAATAGCGCCACCAGGTCGCAGTCCTGACAGATTTTGTTCTTGATGTCCCTCATAAGTGGCCCAATGCCAGGTTCATTACTGCTGTAGGGGTTCCCTGGCATCCTTCCCTGCAAGAAATCTTCCTGCTGGGGATCTTTCTCCAGCGTTACAAAGAACTCAGTCACTTCGTTTTCCTCCTTAAGAGCAAAAGCAAAGGGAGAGTGGGTGAAGATTTCCCTAAACACATCTCTCATCCTCATATCAGTTACCAGGATTCTCTCTAAGACAGTAGAATCACTAGCTCCCCCTGCTGTACCACAGATCTTGGAGGAGACCTGATAATACCAGATCATCTTCTGTAAGCAAATTCCTCATCACAAACTAAGGCCAAACCTCAGGCTTCTCACCTCCTCAGCAATGGCACAGGACCCAGCACTGGTATGGGGTCCCAGAATGGGGACAGCACAGTAATACAATTCCAGTGGTTAATGTCAAACCAAAATCAATGGAGTCAGCACAGCTTTGGGATCTGTTCTGCTGAAGTGTAAGCAATGACTTTGACAAGCTTGTTTCATTCTGAGGATATATACACACAAGACCTGCAAAATGACCGCAGGTGTCTGCTGACTTACAGGATAGATAATACTGCAAAGTCTCTCAAAGATGAAGACAGGAGTCCTGTAGTCATCAAGGCTGTAGCGTTTAGCAGTTTCAATACACACGGCCATAAATGCCTTTGTTTCAGATTCTGTGCCTGCAAAGAAAAGGGAACATTTCATATTAATCTAATTTTTCAGTGGGCTTCTTTTAGCTCAATATATACATCGCCTCCTCTATCATTAAGTAGCACACTCCAAGGCTACCTCTCTTCTATAAAGTATCCATTTAACAAAGCTGGGGAAATTGCTCATTGTAACCAAGAAACTGCTTTGTATGCTACTGCCACAGGAAAATGATCTTTTCATAACAAAGCATGAAATTTCTGAGAACTAATAAGGTCTCTTCCAGGCATTTTCTTTAAAATTTTCCTGTGGCCAGGAATGGCAAGAGGCTCTACTTGCAAAGTTTATTAGATGATGAAGGAAGGAGGTGAGAGAACCACTGACCTACATCAGTATTTATAACCTCATGGCTAGTATATAGCATGCCACAGTTTTGAAATGTTGCACGATGTACAGACTATGAACCGAATGGCTAGGCAGCAGTTCTGCAGAAAAGGACCTAGGGGTTACAGTGGATGAGAAACTGGACATGAGTCAACAGTGTGCCCTTGTTGCCAAGAAGGCTAATGGCATTTTGGGCTGTATAAGTAGGGGCATTGCTAGCAGATAGAGGGACATGATCATTTCCCTCAATTTGACATTGGTGAGGCCTCATCTGCAGTACTGTGTCCAGTTTTGGGGCCCACACTACAAGAAGGATGTGGAAAAAGTGGAAAAAGAGTCCAGAGGAGGGCAACAAAAATGATTAGGGGCCTGGAGCACATGACTTATGAGGAGAGGCTGAGAGAACTGGGGTTGTTTAGTCTACAGAAGAGAAGACTGAGGGGGGATTTGATAGCTGCTTTCAACTACCTGAAAGGGAGTTCCAAAGAGGATGGATCTAGACTGTTCTCAGTGGTACCAGATGACAGAACAAGGAGTAATGGTCTCAAGTTACAGTGGGGAAGGTTTAGGTTGGATATTAGGAAAACCTTTTTCACTAGGAGGGTGGTAAAGCACTGGAATGGGTTCCCTAGGGAGGTGGTAGAATCTCCTTCCTTAGAGGATTTTAAGTTCAGGCTTGACAAAGCCCTGGCTGGGATGATTTAGTTGCGGACTGGTCCTGCTTTGAGCAGGGGGTTGGACTAGATGACCTCCTGAGGTCCCTTCCAACCCTGATATTCTATGAAAATCAATATGACATGATGGCCAAAGTCATTAAAATCCCTGTTTTGAGGTTCTTGAAGTTGTTCCTTTGTGGGGCTGCACTACAAGGCCTTGTCTCCTCAGGTGACTATAGTCAGGATTCCTGGAACCCAGCTGGCTCTACCTGTTGTCATATCCTCCAGCATCTCCAGCAGCATGTCCTGGGTCTCATCAATCAGCTTGGTTCTCTGCACTACCAGCTTCCTCAGGCAGAGATAGCCATTCAGGACGGTGCCCACCAGACGGCTCTTGAAGTGTCGTTTGATGGACTCTACTTCCACAAAGGAAGAGAGAAGCCCTATGAGAACAGGAGAGAGTCAGGAACCAGGGGACTCTATTAGCTTTGTTAACTATGAATTACACGCAAATCTAAAACGATCCTTCAAAGGGAACAAGAAAATGAAATGGTCTGCAGTGACCCGACAAATGCTTGTCTGCTACACCAAATGTGATCAGAGGAGAGGGATAGGAGCAATCCATCCCCCAAGAGTGAGGCTTATAACTTCCTCACCAAACTCCACTTGTGGGATTGGGGACTCTTTTCTCCAGCCTAGGGAGTGTGTCTGAGGAGGGATTTGCCATTCCACAGTGGCTCTTTGCTCCTCCCCTGGCCTCTTATGTCTAAGTCAGCTCTGACGATATGCAGGTGAATGACTTTAACAACACTTACACCTACATTGAGAGACAGTTTGAAACACTGCAACATGCTTTCAAAATGCAGTGAACTATGCTGCAGATCTTAGTATGTGACCAATAGATGGGAGTGCAAAGAGGTACCTGTGAGGCTCTTCAAGGCATATCCTTGCTGAAGGTCAGTGCTGAGTGTGGCTTCCTCCAGGGCAAGTAAACGAGCGATTTCCTAAAAATAACAAACACCATCTACATGACAAAGCAGCAAAGCAAACTACTGATGCCAGGAATGACGGGCTGATCAGTGCTCAGCAGATTCCAAGCAAAAACACCATGTTGCTAGCAGAGGATTGGGGCTGGCTATGTAAAAGCCAGAACTACAGACCAAAGAAAGAAGACAATCTGTCTACTAGTGCCCAAGCTGTATTCCGATTCTCTTCCACTTACCCATCTCTCTGTTGGTCAGCCATCGCACATGTTGTGCTGGCATTGTTCATTATAAATGATGGGATGTCAGGATGCACCTGGCACGTTCCATTGCACAGGAGGGATTCTGCACAGAACTATGCCTGTAACATTTTATTAAGCCTCTTCAGATGCCAGTAGGGTTTGCTTTAGTCTAAGATTGGATTTCACTGCTATAAACTTGAGTATCGGGGCTGCTGAAACCCAACGACTTGAAAACTGTAACATAAAAACATTCCCTCCAAACAGCCCATAATTCATGCTGGAGGAACTGGAGCAGAGCTAATCCTTCTGCTCTGCGGTCACTATTTGCTCTCAGTGCCCGCTCAGTCTGTCAGCCAGGACATGGTATTTTGGCACAGAGCCGCTGCCAAGTCCATGTACCAGACATTTTTGCTCCTTGGCACAATTTCCTGTGGAGTACTGAAATAAAGGGAAGTGGCCAGCTCACATCGAGGCCCGGAGCAGCTGGGGTTAAGAGTACAATAGCCATTTCTGCCTATAGTGACACCAACCTTATATAACTGATCCTATAGGGAGAAAAGAGAAATTCGGAATTGTGCACAAAAGCAAAGTTGAAATTGTGCACAGCTCTCAGAGTGCAGAAACCAGGTGAGAAGACAGACACTGTGGGGCTTGAGGGGAGCTGCAAGGCTGGCACCAGCTTTCTTGTGCTATTTAGAGATCAGTACCTTAGTGATGAGGTTGCCGACGTAGGGCAGAACGCCTCTTGCTGCCAGGTAGACCTTCCAATGGGCGGGCTTGATGAGTTTCTGATACAAAGCCAGGTACTCAGCAGCACACTCTCCAGCAATGCTCAGCTCATCCAAGTAGCTAATGCAGGGAAACAGAAGTTAACTGCTTCCTAGTAACAACAAACACTCAGAACTTAAGGATGGTGTGGCATCCTGGAAAATAGCTATTATATACATTTATAAACATGGTGCATGCCTCTGTGTGTGTGTTTATTCATCGTAAACAGAGGCATGGTCACATTAACATGGATGGGGAATGGCCCAGAGGATCCAGATCGAGAGTGGCTAGACTACATGGCTCCACTCAGAGCGAGGATCAGGAAGCTAGGCCTGTCACCTAAGGGGTGCAGCACTTGAGAGGAACTGAAAGGGATCTCAGGCCTAGTTCACCTTGTAATGGTGACAGATGGTAGGGAAACAAGGTAGGAGAAGAACTGTAAGGAGCCTGCCTTTCCCCATTTGTGTTTTTTCTCCCCAATACCTCTTCTATCAGTGTTAAGTGCTGCTCCTGTAAAACAGTAAATGTCCAGGGGAGCCGTACTCTAGGGATTGTGGTGAGAATTAAAGGAGTGACGGTTCTAGTTCTAGTGAAAATCAGAGAAATCAAATGATGCGATTCACTCTGGCGCTACAAGCTAAGCACCTTATGAGATACCTGGTAAGGAGATCGAGGACTTGCTGCTTCCGGCTGGGAATGGTAGCTAGAGCTTCCACAATAGTGCATGCAGCCTGCCTGGCAGCTTGGGTTGCAGGAGTAAACAGTACCTAAGGTGGGGGAATTAAAACACACAGTGTCATTGGAGGTGGATAGATAAACTAGTGACAATCACTAAAATGAGACCAACATGGAGGCAACTGGTGGCCTAGCAGTAGTGCTCTGTATTGCCATGCCAGAGACCTAGGGATTGTCGACATGAACACTTACTTCGCAGCAAGCTGGGGTGTAAAAATCTTCCCTGTTTCAAAAAAAGGTAGATCAAAAGAGCACTAAAGAAGTTTTGGTGCAGGGCAGCAGCATCCACATGGACACATACTGTGGAGCAGGCTAGTATAGAATAGATTTACACCCATGCTTGCCGGGAACGAAGCATTTGTGCACTTGAACCTTTCTTGCTCCAAAATTTGCTGAGGAGTGAGATTACTGTAGGCAGAATGCTAATCCACACAGAACTAACAGAGAAAAGGAACTACCTTGCACTGTTCAATGCCAGCCCGTATAGCTGACTAAAGAGTAGTGTTGATGGGTTCTGTTCAGGGCTCTTGAAACAAATAATAACCAAATTGTAGCGATTAGACAGGAAAAAGTCAGTAGTGATCACAAGGTCACTCAAAGGTCCAGAAAGTTTTAAAAGGCGGCAAGAAGCTGGGAGTTATGTTTTTAAATGACATTTTCAGTAGGGCTGCTACAGGTCTGCAGGGGTATAAATACCATCCCACTCTTTCAGTCAGCAGGAAAGACAATGCAGAGATTTTGTCCTGCCCTAGCTCCAGCTGCTTCCTGCCCTTCCAGTTCATTCCTGAAAGCTTTCCCCCAATCCCAGCCTGCTATAAAGGAGTCCTTAAAGGGGCAACCCCGCTTTTTCTTCCAGCTATCCGACAATGGCCCAGTCGCATAAAGGTTGCAGTGGGTACAGTGTCTCCAAACCACAGCTGTTTTGACACCTCATGGTTTGATTGCAAAGCAAATGTACAAAGAGATACTATAACCAGTTGTAGAGCTGAGAGAGAAAAATCATCAATGATTAAGAAGTTAGCACATGCTGCAATTCTTGGGTTGTGCACTGGATGCCTCCAGGATGTTTACCTGTCGCAACCAGTTGTTATGTCCCAGTTTGAGATCCAGAGGGCAGGTTCTCTTCCCATGTCTGCTCATGAACTGTTTCCATTTCCAAACATATTTTTCTGACAAGTAGAGCTGGCGAAGCTCAGTTCTGCTGGGAGTTTTCCCATTGGCTTCTGTACCTAAAATATCAACACAGCTTTTGCGAACCATCAGCTGCCATTCCCTATGAACACACCTTGTGCAGAGGAGCTCAGAGAGTTTCCTTTCCCTATGAACACAACCCTCTGCTTTGAGGAAACAGAGGATTCCATGTAGTTGTGTTTCTTTTTCATGCTGGAATCCTCCAAACCCCTTTAGGAGCCCCGGGGAAGGAGCTCCCTTCCACTGCTATTTTCAATCCTCCACTGGCCCAACCTTCCTTCTGTCCAAGAAATGCAACACATAACTTCCTTGGGAACTCATCAATACCGCTCTTGAGCTGTCTGAGAGAATTTCTGTGGTACTTCCTTCCTGATGTTCCCAGAGAATACCCCCACTGCCTCTGCAGCACTGCTGTGTCACGTCTGAAGGAGTCTGGAACTCCAATTCCTCTCATGCTACTGCAATGTGCTGACACCAAGGCACAGAGCTGGTCCTTTGTTTAAGCACCCAAGTTGCCATTACTATAATATTTCTATAGTACCATAGATGTGTACAGCACTTTATACCCAAATCAACAAAGAGGCATGAATCCTCCAAGTGAGAGTAAAGATCTGTACATTAATGAGTCCTGCATATTATAATCATATAGCACATTGATAATCATACAGCACATTGGTAAACTGGGAACTGCTCACCCCATGAGCCTTGAGATTTTGTAATTTATATTACTAAAAGATAGAGTTTTCAGAATTAATGATGTACAGACAATTATTCATCACAACAGCCCTATAAGGGGGGTGGTATCAACCCATTCTATAGAAGGCCTACTGAGGCAGAGAGAGATTAACTGCCTTGCCCAAGGTCACAAAGTTAGTTAGTGGCAGAGCCTGAAGCAGAACTCAGTTCTGAGAGCCCAGCCCTGTATTCCCACCATTAGATCATACTGCTGCTAATGTCTGATTTTATTCCAAGAACTTTCTCAGCCACGTGGGTCGAGCCACAGGCCTAGCAGCTCCTCAGAGACTGCAGTGCTGTCGGCCCATTCTGCAGCTGAAGTAGAAGTGCAGAGATTAGATCAGTTGCCACAGGAGGGAAGGAAACAGGCAGCAGTTTTAAGACCCATTAACTGGGCCATCACTCAAACCTGGATACACACAAATGTTCTTTGCACAATTTCACTCCATTTAGAAAAGATAAGTAAAAGGACAGGACTCTACCTCTAGCAGGGAGGCACTTTTTCCAGGCCTCATATGATGCTTTGGGGTCCCTCTTGAGCCAGAGCTGAGCCTGAGCATGGATCTCATTGCTGTACGGTTTAACAGTGGTGAGAGTATCGACGGGGATGTCCTAGGGAGCAAAGGGAAAGCCTCGAGTCTGTGACAGCCTCAAAGAGCAAATCTTGTTCCCCGGAGTCCCTGTGGCAGAACACTAAGGCATGCCTGCACAATGGATAGGTAAACACAGTTCTCCATCGGAGGAGAGGCAACTAGACCAACCAGGTTTGTGTTCTATGCAATCAAAACATGAGTTTCAATTATGTAAGATTAGACCAATTTATTTCAGTGCAAATGACACTGAGCTATCCCTGTACATCCCCTGCTTTAGGTCCATGACACGGATGACTTATCATTTAGATGGGGATGCTTTATTCTGATGTACAAGGTTGAGACTGCTATGGAATTCCATGTTCCATGTCTGACCATCGGACAATTCAAGTCAGGCACCAGGGTTGAGACACATGCTCTAGCTGTGAATGGGTCACGCAGAGAAGTTAACCAATATTTCATAAAAACTTGTCACAGCTCTATATTTACAAATGTTCAGTTGAGATAAAACTCAATAGCTGTACTTGCATCAGAAAAACTAGGTAAAGTCCTGTAAGACCCTGTATAAAGTAACTCAGTCATTGCGTTGAGGGCCTTCTTTCTATGCATCTTAAAGCTGTGCAGGAGAAAGTGGAAAGACCCTTAGATATACCCACCCCTGTCGCAGTGGATTCCAATGAACGTGGTTTTGTGCTTCAAGAGCAGCAGTGACCAGGAACAGGAAACCCGTACCTATAGTATTTTTTCCTCTGACACACACTACTGCATCTCAGATTTCAGTCAACTAACTGTCTCTTTGCTCAGTCCAAAGTGCCAAGGGAGGTACCTTGTTTTTCTTGCTGGTTGGAGCAGGTGGTTTGATCAGTTTTTGTAGAATTCGCAGACACATTAGGGTGATGTTCTCAACAACTACAGGAGTTTTAATGTTCACTGCCATCAAGAAGAGGCTGAGAGCTGAAAGCAGGACACAGGGACTAACGCCATTAACGAGTATGCAGTAAGGCTAAGAAAATCCCTAGAAGAGGTACTACCGCCATACACACAAATCAAGAGTCTTCAACAGAAGGCAAGATTTCATATTATTGGGTTGACCTATCACATTCTCATGGAGAGAAACTTGCCCATGATAGGAAAAAGATCCCACTGCCTTTCCCCTCTAGTTCTCCCCCTCCATGTTCTCCTCCCAGCACTCGTGTTGTACATACTGCCCACAGAAAGCCTACAGCTGACTCCCCAGCTATTGACCCCGGTTACCGGCTCATCTGTGCTAGGATTACTACACTGAATCAGGAATTTCCCATTTTCACAGACACCTAACTCATGGCTTTTAAATTAAACTCCCTTACTAGTTGTTTGAACTTACCGCAGCGCAGTCGCAGCTCCCAGCAGCTATCTTCCTTAGAGATGGAATCTGTTAGCAGCAACATCTCATACTGGAGGCTGCTAGCCTGCAACAGAAAAATGTACAAAGCTTTACAAAGGCTCAGTGACCGACTACAGCCCTTGATGCCTCTTCAATATCTGGAGGCTGTATGTACCTCAAACCTTATCAGTCTTGGTGATCTCAGCTCAAAGCCTCTATTTGAGATGTACTGGCAGGACTGGGTGAGGGAAGCTACCATCACATTGCGTTATGCTTGACTCCAGTCTGTGCCATAGTGCTTACCAAGACAGGAATGCCCTTGACTATGGATTGATTGGGACCACCACTTTACAGAAATCAGTTATTAGAATCAAAAGGCCTCTGGAGAGGGGTAGGAGAGAAAGAAGAGAAATAGTAAAACGCTGGAGTTCCTCACCAGATCAGGGTTTGCCCAGTGTCCTTTCAGAGCTGCAGAAACCTTCCCAATGATTAGGTCATTCATTTGTTGTGTGGCCTCCGGATTGTCTCTGATTTCAGAAGCAAAGTAAATACTATTAAACAATGCTTGCAGACATTTCTCACATATACAAAGAGCCTCTCACTTCAGTCTGGTTCATCTAAAATTAATAGCAAGCCTGTCCAACCGACACTTTCCTGGCGCAAGACTACAACTTGATAAATCAACTTCTACAGAGTGAGAAACTGAGGCACAGACATACTAATGTCCAATTTTCAAAAGTAATTTATTTAGGATGCGAAGACTTTAGCAGACCTTATGCCCCATTTTCTGAAGTGTTGAGCATCCAAAACTCTTGCTGAGATGCTGAGCACCTTCTAATAACCACTTTTAGGCTGTCTCAAACTGCGGCACTCAAAAACTGTGGCTAGTTTTGAAAAAGTTGACCTACAGAAAGTCAGTGTAAATGGCAGAAAGAGAGTTCAGGATGTCCAACTCCCATTCCACTAAAAGCACTAGAAACAATCTCATTGTAAGTAGGAGTATGTGTGAACACTCACATACACCACCAAAAGTACAGAGCTTCCCAGAGCTCAGCAGCTAAATACAGAAATGTTGTTTGAAGTGGAGTGCTTACGAAACAAGCTTGATCTGCAAGCCCTAAATCCTTTACAATGCCAATCAATACATGCTCAAAGTGATCCACAGTTAACACTGCAGTGGGAGAGCTCAACTGGCCTTTTGGTGAAACTGTGTTAACTACAGCAGGTCTCAGTGTCACTAGTTATATGGCTGCTTCAAATCATTTTCCATTAGTGCATCTACCTCACAAACTGGAACCAACAGGTATGAACCGTCCTAAGCAGATGCAGAGCCGAGTCTAACCTGGTAAGAAGGCACATGAGCTGACGGACCTCTTCCCGCATTGTGGCTGCGCCCCGGCGCAAGTTGTAATCAAACAGCTCTCGGATAAGGCCCTGGGACACCAGAATGTGCCTAATAGTGGAGTTGGTTGCAAGGGCCCGGAGCAGCGTTATGCAGTGTTCAGTGACGGCTGAAGCACAGCCATAGCATTTTGTTGAAGAGGTGTGGCCACAGCCTAAGACAGACAAAGCACGATACTGGCTGGCAGTAAATGTGGGCTGGACAGTGGTTCGTGACGATTTGGTTGCTGCCTCTCTCTGCTGGAGATCATATTCCAGGAGCTCCTTTCTAGAAGCAAAAACTTTCTGCAAACATACAAAAGAGAAGGAGAAGAAATTAATACTGCGCAGGATTTAACCCCTCCTAGCCCAGGTTTGATGTTAGTAAACTAATTTACACGTCATATTTCAATGGAACTAAATGCAAAATGGTGAAGAAAAAGGAGAAACCACACATGATCATGATCTCTGAACTTATCCAGGTCTCAGGTTATGGTCACTTTATGTATTTCATACAGTCCTTTTTATCCAACGATCTCAACTTTAAAACAAGTAATTTATAAACCTCATACTACACTTAAGAGGTAGATAATTTTTATCCCCATCTCACAGAAGGGGGAAGCAGAGAGGCAAAGTGACCTGGACAAAGTCACCACACATCAGTGGCAGAACTAGCAAGACAACTGAGGAATCCTGACTCCTAGGCACTTCTTCTAACCAGCAGACAATGCTCTCCCCATTACATGCATTATGTTGTTTAAGGATTTGGTGCCTGAGAATTAACACCTGCCATAGCAGTTAGGAAACATAGCTCATGAGTTTACTGAAAATCTAGCTGCTACGTTTCTTCTCCAGTGCAGCCCGTATTGTTACCACAGGGGGTCAATTCAGAACAGCCACCGCTCCCTTTGCATTTTTTATATCAATTGTTTGAAGCAATTTAAGACCCTTGGTTGCCCAGATTCACAACAGAGTGAATATTCATACCTGAATGATCTTGGACAGTTCATCAAAAGAATTCTTGCAGTCACCACAGTACTCCTGCGCTAGCTGTAGTATGTATCTGTTCACACTAGCTGAGGAGGAGCTGATCGCACCACTGCTACCAGAGTCCTCCTGAAACACAGGGAGCAGAGGAAAATAATCAGCAAGTTTACAGCAACAAGTAGTCACATGGGAGGACTACACGAACATCAAGCACTCCACTTGAGAGGAGAAGCCCCTTTGACATTCTCTGCAGTAATTTTGTAACATACTGATCAGGCAAGAGAAAGATTCTTCAAAACAAGCAAAGCTAAACATATACAATTACACTCTCTGGAAAATACCAGAGACACTCATGTACCTGTAGATCACAGACTACAGGACTGGCTAGTTTACTGACATGCAACTGGCTTGGCAAACTGCTTCATGTAAGCCTGGAGAGGGAAACCAGAATGACAGTTTGAGTTCTAGAAGAGTATGTGTTAGATAAAGGCAGACTAAGAGCAAAGCCTATAGATTCACAAGACTCAATCTAGCCCTAGCAAAAACACATTCACTTCATTCCCTTGCATCGCAATCCTGATTGAAATAATGCTGCTTTCTGGTATGCAGCATTAAGGCCTGTATCTTATTAAGCCTGGTCTTGACTAAGGTCAGTTGTGCCTTAAAGTGGGATTTGTCTATCCCACATTACCTGTGGCTTTTCGGGAGCAGCCTCGTTTACTTTACACAGCAGGTTTTCCAGCTGTGGTCGGTGTCCCATCAGCTGATGATACACTCTGTCAGCCTTATCCAGAAGAGTGTTGATATTTGTTACTGCCTTAGAAGAAAAAAAAAAAAGAAAAAACTGATGTCACTTGCATTCAGAGCAGATTTTTATTCCACCTTTAAATAGTGTTACATCTGCCAGCAGAAACAGCTGTTGATTTGCTCATCATTTCTTGTACTAGTCTCACCTTCTTCCGATCCTCTTCATTTTCTATTGGATCCACTGCACAGCAGGGCTTGGCGAACAGCATAAAGTCAAAGCGAGCATATTTACAGAACCCACAGGCATTGCAGAGGAAAGGATCCTTCTCATCATAATTAATAGATCTGAAAAGCAAACCAGCAGAATTAAATGGGGTAATAAAACTGTTTTATTGGAGCGTGTATGTGAATGACAGTGGGGAAGGCTTTAACGTGTCTGTGCGAATGCACACATTCCCACACAAATGAGATGGATGGCATTAAAACACCTAACCTGCCACAATACCCGTTGGTAGCATCACAAATACCTGACCACTTGAAAACACACTGGGTGCATTTTAGCAACAAAATGTCTTCCTGTCCTGCTGTAAGATAGTGTAGTGTGACTGTGAGCTGTTATATGCCTGCCATGTTTCTATACTGTAGGTGGAAGCATTTCAGTCTATACACTAACAGGATCCCTCTAAAGAATTTGCAAAGCACCTTGGATCCTTCAGAATTGGGAGGGGTGACAGACTGGATGGACAAGGAGACTGGGAAGAAGAGCCACTGGGAGAAGAGGGTACATGACAATGAGTTGAGGGAGAAAGAAGGAAATTCTGCAGTCAGAGCAGGGTATGAACAGTGGCAGTAAATAAGACCTGTGGCCAGATTGCGAACAATGAGACTAAAACAAAGCTAAGTAGCTAGCTGCTCATTCAGTGAGCACCATCCATCCCGCGCAATAACTGAGACACAGATCATGTAAGGAAAAAACCCAGTATGTGTGATCATTAGACTATATCAATGGTGCCCAAACTTTAACAATCTGCAAACCCCTTTCACTAAAAATGTTAAGTCTTGCGAATTCCTCCCTAAAGATGAATATTTCCAGGGATTTTCTCCTTTACCTGAGTATAAATGATAGAAGCGGTGATCTTGGAAATATAAAATTTGTTTTTATGACATGCTCATGACACAGTATTTATAATTATTATTACAGTATTTTTATTACATTATGAAAACGGCAACACTCTTCCAAAATCTCACTTTCATAGCTTGTATCACTTTGAACAAGCCTGTTATAAGCCAAGGCTCTGATGTTTCATCAAGGAGTATCAAATGTGAAACAGCATGAAGGTATTTAATAAGCCAACTCAAAGAGTTTCTCTTATGCAAGCATTCAGGTCTTGAGCAGTCCAGGCAAACAATGCACGTTACAACTAAGCTTAAACTATTACTTCACAGTAATTAAAAAACCAAAAACAAACAAACAAAAAAACCTCACTAGCTGCCTGTTTAATTTTAAAAACAGCAAAAAATATCCACCTCCCTCTCCAGTTCTTATATGGAGTCTTGAAGTTTAAATCTCCTCAGTGGGATAGATACGCTTGATTTGATCTGCTTAGCTCTTGGAAGTCCCCAAGGCTACGGGCTGCTGGCCTCGTGCTGCACAGGGTTCATAGGGACAGCTCTATCCACCATTAGGCAATTTTTCCTCAAGAATCCCCTGTAACATTTCATGAACCCCCAGGGGTTCACAAACTCCAGTTTGGGAACCACTGGACTATATCATAATGCATATCAACAAAGGCACCAAATTAAGATTCCCTGGGCAACCTTAATTCTGGCATTTCCTAATTTCTGAGGGCTTGACTTTGCAACCACTTTTTTTTTTTTTTAAACGTTGCTCTTTTGGTTGTTATATTTGGTTTCTGTTCTTTGGCGACACTCACATGACATCCCTGAAAGCCTGTTTTATACTTGTGGACTACCTGATTCTGCTTAAATTACATGAATGTGCAGTTTTACTCACCAGGAGGCTGTTTGCTAAGCATCTGACATGATAAACAGTGCTAGGGCCTTACAAAGTACTGGCTCTGGCTAGAGGAATTATAGACTCACCTGCACTTGTGGCACTGGTATACATTCTCGCCACAGTTCCCACACACCCCAGGGTTTGCTGGGACAGATGCGCTACACCGAGGGCATTGCAGGGTTTCTGTGGAGGCCTGGTAGTTCTCATAGAAATCTGCAAATTCAATCATCAAGTTTGAAGCCACAATGGGCAGCGGCAAATCAATCTTCACCTCTGTCTGGCCTGGGGTCAGCTGTACCTTTTTGGCTTTGTGCCAACGGGCAGGCCTGGGAAGGAGAGGAAGAAACATTCAGTTAACAGAACAGTAACCAGTGCATAGGCAGTTATGTAACTGCTCAGTGCATAGCCAGCTTCTTCAATGGGATGCTATCAAACTCTTCACTAGCGAACAGGATTTTAAGCAATATTCGTTATCCTCATTTTCACTTCAGCTTCTTTCACTTCAGCCCACACTACACTACACTGTCCCAGGCACAGCAATTTTACTACCAGCAGACTTTCCACTCGGGTATCAAACAGCTACAGGAGTTTTACAGCCATGGCCATCGTTGATTCTCTTCTCCCCACCCTCCAAAAGGGACTAGGGTGCTTCAGCAAGTACACATCCGGATCAGTGTGCCTTAGCTGACGAGCTGGAAGGTGAAATGAAGTTCTCTAATTCAGGAAATAATCAGCACCACATCAAACTTGTATTTTGGCCAAGAAACATATCCTGACATCACTGCCAAACCCAAGTAGTACATACTTGTTTTTCAGCTCCACTATGGCCTGCACTGTCCTGTTGTTGTAATAGAGGTTGATAGTCCGGACCATTTTGGTCCTTTTCAGATCTCCTATCTTCACGGTCACTTTGCTAATAGTGTGGCTGCCAATCAGTTTCACCACCTGCTGGGTAGTGGTGTACCGTGTGTCCACCTTGATGGAAGACAGCTTGATATACTGGGAAGAGAAACAAAAGTGCTATTAAAATCCTCAGCCAATGCAACCATATCCCAATGAATGGAGAAACATGGCAATTTAGACTGCTATAAAGGCTGGGATCTCTACAGTCTGAATGGAAGACAAACAGCACTGATCACTTACACAGAACGGCACTTCTGGATTGTTGCAGACAAGACAAGGATCACTCTCCAAATAATAGCCGTCAAATTCCACCAGGCCAGACAATGTGCTGGATAGAGAAAACATTAAAAATAACTGTACGCGGCATTCACTCTGCTTTAAACACAAGTCAGAGAAGCAGAACAGATTTAGTTTGACTGTTTTCTTAAGACCCAGCTGCAGCAAGTCTGTGATTTCAGCTGAGGCCCTACCCAATCCCTATTTTAACAAAAGGGGTTTAACACTCCCTTGTGGCGTGCAACTGAAAAGTTCTTGTATTGTACTGGAGTAAAGACAGGAAGAACTCACTTGTAAATGTTTGAATTAGGATGGTTTGTAAGGATGTGGTTTTGGGTCCGAAGGATCTCAACAGCCTTCTGGGAGTATTCTTTCAACTGAAATACAATTAAACAAATGAAAGAAGGTGGGGAGGAAATACCTTTTATTGGACCAATGTCAGCTAGTGAAGACATAAGTTAAACAAGTGACTCAGGCAAGTAACATAATCTTTTCTGCACCTTCCAATTTAAAGCAAGTTTGTGATTTTTAACAGCACGAAAAGGACATATAGCCTCCCCTTCCTATAGCCTTTTAGTTCCACAGCAGATGCATGCGAGAAGCAGACGTTAATTGATACTAAAATTAGACTTCTACTGCAGTGATGATGCAACACTTGGCTAACAAGTGAGCTTACTGTCAAATGTCTGTGGAATGCTCTCACCTCTTGTGCATACACACACACAATTATCAGAGCACCCCACGATACCACAGGCCCCTGAGAAACCATACCACTTGCCCTTCTTTTAGTTCAACACTAATGACTATAATGCACTTCTGAGTGTTTAAGCAGATTGGTATCTATACATTAGAGCTGGTTGGGGAAATGATTTTCTTCTGTGAAAAATGAACACAAAAGTTTTTCTGTTTTTGTCAAAATCTCTTCAAAGTTTCAGATCTTACTAAGATTTTTTTTTTTTTTTTTTTTTTTTAAGAAAACCCATTTTGGGGGGAAATTAAAATGAAGTTTTAATGAAAATTTCAACACAAGATTTATATCAAAAAAATATTTCGACAGCAGATAGGATCAGAGCTACCATTAAAGTTACTCTTAACCCTAGAGAAGCGGGGACACATTTAGAAAGAAGAAGAAAAAAAACAAAAAAAGGTGGATGAGAGGCCCCCACTTCTGCTGTTCGAGAGCGACATCATACCTTCTTCTCAGTCTGTTGTGTTTTTAGAGAGAAGTATCCCAGGAGATCCACAAACTGGGCTGCCTTCCGTCCATAGGCTGGGAGTTCTGGCCATATTGACCACATGAGATCTAACAGCAGCTCTTGCTGAGACTTGTTAGAGTTCCTGATGGACAAATCACATATCAAATCAGTTTCTGGAGATTAGTTTATATATGCTTTTCGTACCCAGCTCTCATAGGATTTACCCCCGGAGAGAAACATACCGCAGTCAGCCTAGGCTCCTGCAAAGTACATAGAACAAAATCACCTATGGTGTTTAATCACTTCTCTTCTCTGCACTGAACTAAGTCTAGCATCCTACTAAATGGTCCTGTGACAACTAACCACAGAGGAAGCTTAAGGAATTCAGCCCACTGAATTTTGCCCTATGTATAAATAAAAATGTAAGAAGGGCCCTATTGGGCCAGACCAAGGGGTCCATCTAGTCCTGTCTCCTGTCTTACCACAGTGGCCAGTGCCAGGTGCCCCAAAGGGAATTAACAGAACAGGTTATCCATCCCCTGTTACTTATTCCCAACTTATGGCAAACAGAGGCTAGCCCATCCTGGCTAATAGCCACTGATGGACCTATCCTCCATGAATTTATCTAGTTCTTTTTTGAACCTTGTTATGGTCTTGGCATTCACAACAACCTCTGGCAAGGAATTCCACAGGTTGACTGCGCTGTGTGAAGAAATACTTCTTTTTATTTGTTTTAAACCTGCTGCCTATTAATTTCATGATTTCAATGATATATGCAGCACTTGATAACGTTAGTCTGCACCTCTCTAGAAGAAAGTGATTCTCTCATGAATTTTCAGTCGTACAGAATGGAACAGACAGCCCAGACTCCACACAGTAGACACAGAACATTTCCTTTGGGTTATGATCAAAATCCACGGCAGTGAATGAGCCACAAGTGCAGTTAACTGCAAAAATGGTGGAAACAGATCCTCAAGATGTTGTCAGCCTGAAGGCCTCAAAACACCTGCTGAATGGGCAATTGAGCACCAAGACTTCCGACAAATAAGCACTTCGTCATCTGTCCATCTTTGTCCGTAAACTCCTTTGGACAGACAGTCTGTTTTGTGACTTGCACAGTATTGAATACACTGACAGAACTCAGGTTCTACAAAGCAGTGATTGACAAGTTTGTGCACTTTAATTCACCACAGAATTTTATCTGCAGCAAAGGATCCATCTATGAGAAGAACTGTGGCTTTAGATAGGCCCTTTAACACGCACCTGTAGATGTGGAGTGCTAGGCAGTGTGCCTGCCACCGCACAGAGGAGGAGTTGGACTCCAGCAAGAAGCAGCGCAGAAACTGAATAAGAGTTTCCTTATCAGCAAATTTATTCAGCTGGTTCACCAGAGCTGTGCAGAGCTGGTCTTCTTGGCTGCCAGAGCTCTCACCTGGAGAAGAGCAAATGGCACAAGTCAAAAGAGCACAAGAACCCAGATGGATCGAATGCATCACAAGTGTGGGAGATGTTTCTGTTTCACGGATGGCATGGCAGAAGAGAGGTAAACAGATGTCCCCGTCTGACAACTGTGTGAACTCTAAGTGTTCATCGACAGCAAACATGTTTCTGGGATGAGACTACAGTAGAACCTCAGAGTTACAAACTGACCAGTCATCTAATTTGGAACCAGAAGTACGCAATCAAGCAGCAGCAGACAAAAACCAAAATACAGTACAGTGCTGTGTTAAACGTAAACTACAAAAAAAATGTATCAAGAGAAAGCAACATTCTTCTTCTGCATAGTAAAGTTTCACAGCTGTATTAAGTCAACATTCAGTTGTAAACTTCTGAAAGAACATCCATAACATTTTCTTCACAGTTATGTGCATTTCAGAGTTATGAACAACCTCCATCCCCCAGGTGTTCATAACTGAGGTTCTACTGTATTTCTGAATGAGTGTGCCCTCCATCTTTTATTCCAGAAAATGGAAGCTAGCATCTGTGACCAATGAAAGCAGTGAACGTCTGAAAGGCTTGCCCGGAAGTTTTAGAAATGTACTATACTCCCAGGAAGATCCATACTAACAGCTCACCTTGCTGACAGAATGGATCTCCCAAGGGCTTTCCCACCACAAGGGAGCCCGTGGAGTGGGAGGCTTGCTAGGTAATGACGTGATGCAAAGCACTGGAGTGTTACATGGCGGAGAGTTGGGGGACTTGGAGCTGTGGGTTTAGTACTTACAGGAACTTACTTACTTTAAAGTTATTTTCCCATCCACACAAGCCAGGAGGTGAAGGATGGGTACTAAGAGGGCCCCCCAGATCATTCGCAGACTGTGAGGGTGGGGGAAGTTTGAGCACAGACACACAGGAGCTGCTGCTTAGAGGCTGAGTGTGCAGCCCCATTAGCTGCTTCAACTCTCACCACTTCCACTTAGGGAGTTTGCATGGTAAGAATTGGGATATAGTATGATCCCCATTAGAATTATAGACCCAGCCAATTTATTAAGCATTTGTAAAGGGCCTGAAAGCTCCTGAGCACTTCAAATTTATTTCAGTACCAATGTTAAGGAAGCCTGGCTCCATTCCTGACCCATTCCAATAAAAATGCAAACCACAACAAAATTAGCCACGTGTTCATAAGTATTTCTTCTGCTCTGCACACTTGGGGCTCTTGCCAAGAGGTGTGCACGTCTCAAAACTGGGGAGAAGTGTGTTTCTATTACCAGCAGGGCCGGCGTAAGCTTTCTTGCAGCCCTAGGCAGCGGTGGCATTTCAGCGGCACCTTGCAGGGCCCCCATCTCTTTTGGTAGCATTTCAGCGGACATGAGAGCTGCCGCCGAAAGCGCCAAAACACCGCCCTCAAAGAATGGTGCCGCCCTAGGCTGTCTAGCGCTTGCCTGGCCCTGATTACCAAGAGCCCAGCAGAACAGGACAGTGGTGCAAGCTGTTAGCCTATTTGTAACACACCTTCTCGTTCTTTTTCCTTTTCTTCCTTCTTGCTCTTTTTGGTGGAGGACTTGCTCTGAGTTGCTGACTGCCCACTGCCTGCTGGAGCGGATGTAGAAGAGGTGCTAGATGATCCAGAGGATGAAGTCACAGACAGCACTTTACTGCCACACAAAGCACAGGACAGAAGCTGCAGAAGAACTGGTGATACTCCCTCATCTACCAGAAAACTGACTTGTAGGAGAAAATAGAGAACAGCTGCCAAGAAAGGAGAGAAAAACGTTTAAGTCTGAATAAAATAAGTTAAAATCACCCCAAAAGCAGAGCCCTGCAAATCTGTGGGTATCCACTTTATATCCGCGGACCATTTTTGTGGAATGCACAAATGCAAGGGCTCTGACTGCAAGAGCCAGGAGGGCAACTGTGAGGAAATATGGCACGGACCCTCCATCTGCCATGGATGGAGGTCTGCGGGACAAGGACACTAGACTGAGGGCCTGAGAAAGAGGGACACTGGGCAAGCGGCTGGGCAGGCCCCCTCACAGGGCAGGCAGAGGGTCTGGTGCGGCTCCCCACACGGCTCTTACTGTGGACAAGCTGCGGCTCTGATAGCCGCCTCCCCCGGACAGAGCAGGGTCAGGGAGAGCTGTGCTGGCAACTGTGGGATGCCTGGGTCCCTCCACCTGCCCTGGGCGGAGGACTTGAGGGGCAGGGACAGTGGGCGGGTGGGGGCTGGAGGCTGCTTGGGCCCCCTGCCTAGGGCAAGTGGAGGGATCCAGACTCCTCACAGCTGTCCGTGGGGGTAGCTTTTGGAGCTTCAGCCAAGCCACAGTAAGAGGCCAGTGGACCCTCCACCTGCCCTGGGTGGGGAGCGTGAGCAGGCTCCGAGCAGCTCCACAGGTCAGACAGACGCACACAGACACACCCCAGCCAGGCCAGGCCAGGCCAGACCAGGTGGAGCTCAGCCAGTGAGCCGTGGTGAACGTTCCACCTGCCCATAGTGTGTGTGGGAGAAGTGGAGGATGGATGGGCTGAGAGCAGCCCGCAACCGTGTCCTTGTCCCCAGACTGCCCCCGCCCAGCCAAGGGCAGGTGGAGCATCTGCGACTCCACATGCGCTCCCCACAGCTGCCCGCAGGGCTCTCTCCATCCAGGTTCCAGCGTGAGGTGGTGATGAGCCTCAGCCAGGCCCTGGCATAGAGCCCTGCAAAACTGTGGATGCGGATATTTGCAGATATTTTTGCAGCCCGGATGTGGATATACATATTTGTATCCGCAGAGGGCTCTATCCAAAAGGTTATTCTGAAAGACAGAAGAACCCTATTTACCTGACTAGAGCTAGGGGAAAGAATTTGTCGGATACACAGAGTTCGGATAAATGGGACATTTGCCTTAGATTACAGAGCACGTCAATGGCAATGCCATGTCTTTCACTCCCCAGTCCAGTGCTCTTCCACTAGAGCACACAGTCTACTTCATTTCTTTTCACCTTTTCTAGCCACAAAACAGAAGCTACCAATAAACACTGATAATTCCTGTTAGAAACAAACCCTGGCCAACTCCAAGCTCCTCTTTATCCCTTCCAATTCGTCTGCGCTGAATATCACAACAGACACTCTCTTGCAGCAAAGAGCTAAGAAACCCTGGATCAAATCTAAGCATACTCCGAACTGCCTCTGTTCTCTAAAATACTGAGAAAACTCACAGTCATCTTTAATGCAGAATTTCTGCCAGTTCACTGTTCGCTGCGTGGCGATCTCTGCACAAGCTTTCAAGTGCTCCATCTGAAATGCAGAGTAGCATGGGATTAAGCAGCAAGTCAACTGTTCTGCTGATGTCGCCTTTTTTAAATGCAGCATACCTCTTTCACTATAGGCACGTATATTTTATCCACTGAAACACAATTCTCCTTACCAGGCTGATCAGTGTATCATACTGTAGTGCAGAGCCTGAACTTGCAGTGACCACACTTGCCCGCAGATAAATCCCTTGTTCTTCCAGGAGTTTTTTGATACCGCGAACATGGGAATCCAAAGTGTGCAGGTCTCGGAGCTGGCGGTACTTCTCCTTCGATCCACAGATGAAGAGCAGGAGTTTGCGGACTTGGCGGCGTACAAACGGAGTCTGCTGGATCATCAGGTACTAGACAAAGCATAAAACTTTCAACGTGAATGATATGAAATCAATAGCTGACCTATGTCATCACAGCCGTCACAAGATCTCAAGGTGGGTCAAGGTAACTTGAGTATTATTTCCACATGTAAAGAGGAAACGGAAATCCATTTAGCAGCTTCTCAGTTTGAAGGTACTGGGATCATCAACACAACGTCTCGGGCAGAAGAGAAGTTGCACAGCAATGCTATGTAGTACTGGAGCTAGTGGTTATGAAATGATACCCTGCAGGGTCATTCCATGGCATAGTTATCCAAGCTACCTATGAGCTCAGGTTAAAGGCCTGAACAAGCCTTACTGAAGGAATCCTTCCCTTGAATTAAGAACTACACTATAGGTTATGACAGATGTAGGAGATGTGTGGCTGCCTGGGGAAATAGGTATGGGGGGGGAGACCCCCACAAATCTAAGCTGCCACTTGAAATAAATGCACACTCTAAATCCATCATTTCTAAAGAACATCAGTAAAGTATTAGTAGCACATTTTCACACACTAGACCACCATCCAGCAGAAGGCTCTTGATTCTAGACCAGCAAACAGTGTTGAGTAACAGATAGTAATTGCAACACTATCTGTGGAGCAGGCACTCCCATAGATGCTTGTTCGGTATAGACATACACAGTACCAAGGGGGGAGCAGGAGAAGGATCTCAGATCAATCACACCGAAGTTAGGGCTCTTTCAGGGAGAATACCATTATTTACTTCTTTTTTCTTACCACCCATAAATCCTACATCCCACTTCCAGAAGCACCATACATTCTTCACCTACCTCAGACAGGAAGTAGAACCAGGAATGGTCGAAGATGGGTGGTGGGATCCTGGAGTTTGTGTCAGCAATTTTCTTGATTTGATAAGGTAAGCGCAGCACCATCTCTGTCAGAAGCTGAGTATAGGCCTCAAAAACATCTGCTGCATGACCCTGAAGCGGAGAAACTCAGTGGGTTAGCTAAGGATATGGGTTAGCTAAGGATATGCAGCGTGAGCACAGAACACTCCCATCTTCCAAGCAAGGTAAGTGTGGGGGTTGGGGGGAAAGGGTGGAGAGGAATTGTTTTCCCCCCTTATAATCAGAATGATCCTTACTGTGATTCCATTTATTCTCAATTGCACCTTTACAGCTAAAATGAAAACCCATGACTGGCAGATGAACACAAAACCAGCAGGCCCCTATAGTGATTGTAACAAAATGCAGTGGTTACGGTGCAACAGGTCTCCCTGACCTTAAGAATTTTAACATTCTGTCCTTCAAACTAGAAAACATTCTATCCTTTAATTAGGCTTCCACTGTACTGCACCTATGCATAAATCGAAGCCTTAACACCAGTGGAAATTTACAATAAAGACACTGTGGTGGTTAAACGAGCCAAGGATTTAGCTTGTAAATCATGACTGCAATTGTGCAAACAACTGCATGGCATCCTTGACATGGTAAACAGCAGTGGTTTGTGGATCTTTGCCTACCAAGCAAAAGAATTCACCCCACAGAGCAGCATCCCTTCAGAAAGAGATAATGACAGCAGCTCCAAAGAATTGCATGGCGCAGAAACGCAACCACAAACATGGCTCTAGTGTCAGAGAGACAAACAGTCCCAGATGTCAGTGAGGACTTAGAACTCAGGAGAAAGACAACAGCAGGAAAGATGCTAGATAATCCTACAGCAGTCTGGCAAGGAACAGCTCAGTGCCTGTGGTTATGTTGCTACAGGTTATGATGGCAGCATGGTGCAGAACTCACCTTCACATACTGCCGGAGAAAGAAGGGGCCCATGTCAGGTGGAGAAGAGGTGGTGTGGGGTTTCAGCAGCTGGCTGGTGGCTACAGGCTCCTCATCATTCTGCTGGCTTTTCCAGTATTCCAGCAGAGACTTCAGAACGTGCAGACAGTAATCAACTGCGCCAGAGCTCAGCAGTGCCGCAGCAGTGGCGCTGGAAATGAGGGAAGAGGACTGACAGGGGAACAAAAAGGTTACTCCATTCCTAAGCAGCAGCTGTTTCAATAAAGCAGATGAAGTCACTAGCACCAACCAGCCATTTGCACACATTAGGGGTAAGAGGGCAGATTTTGCTGAAACTTTACAGGCACTTTTCATGTTTGGGGTTTGAGTTTCCCAGGGGAAAAAAAGGCAACTGAAATATTTACAGAGACTCTTTTGAACAAGCGCTTAGTAAAGAAAAAACAAACACAATCTCCTCCTAAGTCTAATCTCCCCTCGACACATGTGCCAGAGGCCACTGAGCTGTGGATTAGAAGACTAGTTTTTTTTTTTTAATTGGGATTTCTATTTGTTTATCTGGGATTTGGCCAGCTGGGGGTGAGCACTGCTAAAGAAAGAGTCACTGCTGCAGATGCCGTTCAGAGGCTCTGCTCCATCCAGGTATTACTCCACCTGCATTCTGCAAGACGACGAGCTTCGATTTCTGTGGGAAGCTCAAATGAATAACAAAGGCTAGAGAAAAAGCTACTGTAAATAAAACTATTAAAGCAGCCCTGTAAATCCAAACAAACCCCACAGCTCATAAGCTCATTAAAATTTGATGCAGTTCAGACTAAATTTTTAACCTCTATGCTTTTTTTATTAATCTCTTCCCACCACACATACTGTTTTTATGCCTTATTACTGTACCTTTCAGCAACAAATATCTAAGGAATCCTCTTAGCGACTTTTACATCGACACAACAGCATATTGCTTTCCAATAATCACATTACAAATTCCCTTTAACTCCTTCAGTGCCAAGGTGGTTTAAGTAAACGTTGCTAGGCCAGTTTAAGAAATACCTTTATCTTGTGCCTTACTCCAAATCAACAATGGACTCTAACCTAAGCTACGGCCACTGGAACAAACTTATCCAGTCTCACTGTCCTGCTGGTTTCCCCTCTTTAATTCCAGCAGGGGCCTTTTTCCATGACAGCCAAGTTGCAGCAACATTGTACACTCCCCACAAGGACAAACCAAAGCACATCCAGTCATTCTTAGTTCCAGAATATTCATTCCAGAGAGTCCCCCCAGCCACTCTTCACCTGATGAAGGACAGGAACTCCTGAACGCATAGTCCCCTTGCAAAGAAAGTTTAAAGGTGCCAGATTGTACCTCACAAATGGAAGATTTGGATCCTGACTTGGTCCTGGACATGAACACACTCAGCAGCCTCATTACCACCAAGTGCACTTCATTCAGGGCAGAACGTTCATTCTTCTTAGACACATCCTAGAGAGAGCGAGAGCGCGAGCGTGAGATCAGTCACTTTACACAGCTACATTCCAATTCTAAGATCCTGGGAACCTGTTTATAAATGATGTCCTGGCAACAATGGATGTTAAGGTAAATCCTTCTCATGCTCATGACCTGCAAAGTATACAGTTATACTGAATAAACTTGAATGATCCAGATCACTGCCAAAGTCAGGTCTAAGAGTTTGAATAAAAAGGTAACAATTTGGAACTACATTTTATATTGACTTACTGATAGCAGCCCTACCAGCAGAGAGTTATACTTCAATACCATTTTCCTCCTCACAAAGAAAAGCAAGTGAAATAAAATCTCTGAACAAGTCTATTTTAAACAAACCCACTGCTCCCTGGACAACTCCTCTGCCTCAAATGGCCCTTAATGGGAAAGGACCCAACCCATAAGCTCTAGCAAGCTGCAAGTGCTTGCTCACACCACCCTACCTTCTTATCCATGCCCAGTTCTGCGATGAGCTGGGACAGAAGGTTATCTAGAGCACCCTTGTCCTTCTCATCTTCGCCATCTAGGTCTGTTGTGAGCATCAGAATAACCTGGAAACACAGAAATTGGAGAGGCAGTGAAGTCAGGCTCCATTATCACTGAGAGAGAGATGGACTATCTCCATAAAACACCTCACAGAGGAATCCCAGATTCAGATAATCTCTCTTTCATGAATCATGCTTATACCATCACATCTGACTATTCACATTTGGTATGGTCAGCAAAGACCATATCTGCCTAAGGATACTCAAAGGAATTTTAGCCATTTTGGTAAGAGAAAAGGAATGCTTAAGGGGAGCAGCAATCTGTAGAGTATAAATCTAGCAGAAACTCATCGGGACAGAACACTGCCTATGAGGCTCAACAGTATAAACAATGTTCTAACAAGATCTAACTAGAAAGGTCTTGTAATATGATTTTGTTGGTGTGGTGAGGAAGATGGAAAATGTACACACAGAATTTTGTTGAAAAAAACTGTTAGATATTTGTTAACCACCAAACAACAGGGTCTCTTGATCTTTCCTCCGTAAACTACCTGCATGTAAGGAATGGCACGGACTCCTCCGACATTACGCAGCTGGGGTAAGGTCTGCAACAGCCTCTCCAAAAGCATCAAACGAACCATGTGCAGTCTAGAAAGTTAGATATCAAGAATCATACATGAAGCAATTAAGTTTCAGACATCCTGTGACAAAAATGAAACCCAAAAGCAATACAAATGGGATACCCTGATATGTCAGCAAATATTCACTTTCTGACAAGTCTGAGCTGATCAAATTCGAAAGGTCAAATCACAGATGCCAGAGAGGCCTTTTACAGGCAAATAATGTCAAAGGCAAAATCAACTCTGGCATCAGAGAAAAAATTCAAATAGTACTCTGCTTTAGAGTGCTTTTCCCAGCACAATTACCTGCAGAATGAAACTGACCAGGGACATGTGTCACAAGTCCATTCCAATCTGCAGAAGCGCCCCTGGGAAATGATGGATCATCTGTTGCCAGGCCAGAGAAGGCAATGAGAAACTGCAGTGAGATAGTTGCAGACTGCGTATTTTTGTTGGTTTTTTTTAAAGAGAGTATAGAGCATGCTTGACAAACACTATCCTAGGCAGCCTACATTACATTTCCCTACTGAATGTCAGATGTTACCAAGATTTAACTTTTAGTGAGTGGCTCACTAGATGCATTAGTCCAACATTCAGATTGTTCATCCCTGCAAGCATAACTCCTCAGACAAAATCTCATGGGACACACAAGTGACAAGTCAGAATGACAGATGCATAGACGCAAACAATGGCTTGCTCTATGCACAATAATTATTGGAGACCAGTGAGGTGGACTTTTGGCCTCTGATCTCTATCACAGCTATTCATTATTCTCTATGGAGTTATAGTATCTCCTAGGTCTATTCCCCCCCTCCCACCAATGAAAACGTAACATTAGTGGCACATGAGTGGGTCCCCTCTGATCTATTTCTTCATGGGAAAATAAAACTCCATACCTATTGCTGGTGTGGACATCTCCTTCAGCTTCCCCTTCGCCTTCTCCTTCTGAACCGTCCCCTTCCTGCTGCCCTGTGGTGGTACTGATGGCACCAGTGCTTGAGCTGACACTGCCTGGCCCAGCTGGATGTCCCTCTGCTGCAGTGTCACCATATGCGCTGCTGCGGCCAGACACTGAAGGAGGAAAGGTGACATGAGCCCAACTGAACACGATCTCCACTATGCCTCATAGCAAACTGCACAGCTGAGGGACCATTTGGGATAATCGTTCTTTGGATTCACGAAGGGGAATGGTGTCTATGGGTATCTTCAAAGGCCAAAAAAGACCTTTATTTCTGTACAAATTATTTTAACATCACATAGCAACTGTGTGTATGAATGGCCCATATTTATTATATAGGTTTCACCCAAAGGAAGAGCTTAAGTTAAACAGGGTCAGTACAGGAAACTTCTTAAATGAATGCTGCATACATAGTTTGTAAAGCACTGAGATGAACATTAAGATAGTCCACATACCCTTACCATGCACTAAAGAATTGCTCCCTTTGGTCAAACAATATTCTTGTCTCTCTCATACACTGTTATAAAATATCCACAGTGCAATCATCTAAATAGTGCCCAAAACATGCAGACACTGTCCAAAAAAAGTCACTGAGTGTTATTACCACTGTGCTCGCCAGCCACTGAATCGACTGCACTGCCACCGCTCTCAGAGCCCACACTGCCGCCATGGTCGGCTGGTGAAGTCCGAAGAGTAGAGCCATCTGTTGCTGCTGTGCTGCCTTCATCATCAGATGCTGGAGCTAAGAGAGTAACGAGGGCTGTTACAAGTAAAAACACCGTCTTTATACAACTCTAAAAGAGCATGCTCTAGAGAAAAGCCAAGAGTGACCCCTCTTTGGTTTCTGTGTCTATTTTCAGTAACAAACCAAGAGGATATGGAAAATGTCCCTCACTACTTCTTGGGTCTGCTGGACAGCTCTGACTAGACAGGAGTCATGAGAAGTCTGGGGGTCTAACTACAGAAAAGAAAACATCCCCACCAATTCAAGGTATTATCAACCACTGGGAAGTGTTACATTTGGTTGCTTATTAAATGAAAGTTACTTCAGCAGTTCTACTATACGATGGAAGAATCTCTTGCTATAATTATGCTCAGATTAAAATCCTTCAGAACAGAGGAGGAACATAACACACTATCAAACGCATTTGAAACCAACTATAACAGTAGTGCTCTCGATACTTGAGCTTAGAAGCAAATTCTGCTCTGCTTCTTAGGTTAGAAACTGTGGGCTAAATCTTCTCCAGGGACCACAGACTAGCCTCCATCACGATACAATCATCATTCTGCTTTGGCACTGCTTTAAATCCAATACTGCATGCACAAGTTAGGATTATTTGCACGCTTAATGAATAGCCTACCTATTTATACCTGCCCCTGGATACTTCCACTGCATGCATCCGACGAAGTGGGTATTAGCCCACGAAAGCTTATGCTCTAAAAAAATTTTAGTCAGTCTTTAAGGTGCCACAGGACTCTTTGTCACTTCTGCAATTCCAGACTAACACAGCTACCCCTCTGATTCTTAATGAATAGCATCAACTATCATCTGTTAGAACAAGTGGAAGTGCTCAAAAAAAGGGTGTGCATGAGCTTTTGTTCACAAACAACGGTGAATAGGTTTTTGAAAGAGTTGCGCTGTGGCTGGAGACAGATCAAAAAGGGTTAAAGAAATATGCAGTGTTCACTATCCTTAAACCTTCCTGATTTAAAAAAAATAAAATCTGGAAACTCTAATAATTTGAGGTGCTGATGTGCCATATCTGAGCTGCCATTATACCTTTTAAGCGTAAGCATCTAGACTGAGCAGAAGTGGTACTTCTTCCAGAAGTGAAAAATTCACAAGAGCTCTAAAGCAGAACGCTAATTGAATCCTACTGATCTCTTGCGTTTCACCGACAATCTACATTTTAGCTGTTCAACCTGGGAAGCAGGCCGCTGAGAAAGTTTCCTCCTGAACTCCAGATTTCTGAGGCTGATCGTTCATTTTTAAAGCAAAGAACCCAATGATGGTGACTGCTTGGCAAAACTGTAATCCAAATGACTAAGTGACTTGCAGGAGGTACTGTAGTGCAGGCAGAATAGCTAAAGGGCTCAAGATGTCCTCAGAGAATGTAATATCTTGTTGTGAACAGTTACCTGATGCTGTAGTGTCAGAGAGAGTTCCAGCATCAAGAGATGAAGAACTGGGGGCTTGGCCAGACAGTCCCAGGCTCTGTAGTCCAAGTGCACTGCTGCTGCTCCCTGTGAGAGGTAAACACACAACACTATCAATAAACCCCTGAACTGTCTACACAGTGCCTTAGTCCACACAAGTTGGGGTGTAAATTATAAGTACCAGTGGGACATATACTAACTGCACTGTGTGGACCCTGCTGGTGTACACGGAAAGTTCCCAAGTGCAGGTTAATGTAATAATGTTTTGAAACAGCATCAGATGAACACACACTAAGGAATAGCAGAGTCCACATGGGCCAGTTAGTGCATGCCACGCTGGTGCTCTTCAGAATTTATGGGCCAGCTGGTGCACACTTCGGCATTGTGTAGACAAGTTCTCAGTATGACTAAGCCTTCTGCTTTGAATATCTTCAAGGTAACACACAATGGACAAACTTTAAACTGGTTTACATTTATCTCCACATGTCCTAATTCCATCTTGCTGGCTTTGTTCTGCACAAGCCTCTCAGCCAACTGTCATCTAAGTATTTTTTTCTCATGCCAGCTCTTATACTTGATGCAGTCTGCCTCTTCTCCTATGCCAGTTGACCACCCACTACTCATTCAAATCCCTCCTTAGAAAACACTTCCTCCACAAAGGCTTTTTGGCAATGATAGAAATGTATGTGAACAAGAGCTAAAAATACACAACCAACATCTGCCCCATCCCTTAAGAGTAGCATTGCCTCTTATGGCTTCATAGATCTCATCTGCTCCAGTTCCAATCCACTGCACCCAATGGTCATTTGGGAGTGGAAGGATGATCTTGTTTTTAAGGCACTGGACTGGGAGTCAGGAGATCTTGGTTCAGTTCCAACTTTGCCTCAAATTTCTTATGCAGCCTCAGACAAGCCAGGTAGGCTGAGATTTTCCAAAAGATTCTTAGGGAATTCAGTGCAAGATTGGTTTCTAAATCCCAAAGGCCCTTTGAAACTGGGATTCCAATCTGTCTCCGATAACATGCACATCTTACCTTGCTGGTCTTGTTGCAGGCTCAGGGCAATGGCTAGTTCCACCATTGTTTCATCATCTGCATCAGGAGGAATGTCCAGCATGGGTGGGAATCCTTCTGCTCCAGCCAGGAGAGCCTCCAGAGGAGAAGGGTTGCCATTATTCACATTTTCAGAAGTCTCCAGGACCATTGACTCAGACTAAGGAGAAGGAACACAGAGAGAGCTTCTATCAGATCACCCCCATCCAATGGAGTGCTTAGGGCTGAACAACCGCAATTAAACTAAACTTAAGTACTTTTAAAAAAAGAGTCCAAACAGAAAAGCTCTGGGCTTACCACCATCTCAAAGTCCCCGTGATCCACCTCGCTTTGCTCCTGACTCTCTTGTCGAATATGCTCGCCATTTGCTATCCCAGAGCTCTGCATTTTGTCTTCCGCATCGTCGTCGTCATCATCGTCCTTATCTCCTGGGCCACAAAAATACCATTCATAAACACACTCTTTCCTCAGCCCTTTCTCCCCACACTAATTTGTGGAGCAGCGGGCAATGCTGACCAACACACCAGGGCTGTCCCTAATGGCAGAGTTCTGCACAGCTATGTGGGAGACCCAAGGTATTTTCCCACTCTCTTGCTCTGCTGGCTGGCAAAGACGGGGACAACTGTAACTGTAGAATGCTCAGCACCTGAGTGCTTCTAAGCTGTACACCTTCTAGGTAAGGAGTGGCACTGATGGGACTCCATAGGGACTTTCACACAGTCATCCTCGGTTGCAAAGGGCAGGCAATGGCATAAAGCCTCAAGGTGAGACAATGCAAAGATTCGTCTTCAGGGATACAGAGGATCTCTGGGAACAGAGGGAGAATTGGGGAAAGCTATACAATGCAAAAAAATCCCCTCTCACAATGCCACTGTTCCTAGGTCACTCAATTATAAAGTGACTAACAGGCTGGCTTGGGGAAATCAAGAGTGAGAGACTCAGGCTTTGTCTCACTCTCAAAATGAAAAGGCTAAGTCCTTACAGGTGCAGGGTAACATAAAAAGGAACAACTCAAGTTACTCTGTGGCAACTCCCTGGCCAACCCTGGAGGAAGTCATTTCCAGCGTTCCTCAGCCAGGATGATCAGCACAATACAGCACTGTGGTGGTAGTAAGGGGGGATGGCAAGGAGAGCAGAAAAAAAATTGTTTACAGGAAAAGCTCAGTGCAGGATCTTACTATGTAAACAGGTCAATAATTAACCTTCTCCTGCTTTAACTGTATATAACAGTCCTTAGGAATCCATCTAAGAAAAGTTCTGATTTTAGAAGATGAGCTTAACAAAGCTGAGGTAAGAAGAGAGAACTTCCAAAATCCCTCATGTCACTCCCTCGCCTACATTTTGGGGAAATATTATTCTTGCATACGGGAGAGGAAACCCACATGGAATGACCAAGGAACTGGTAACAGGGGGAGGTGGGGGAAAGAGTCTTACACTAAGTTCAAATCCATCCAGGCTGGCATTGACTAATTGTTCTGATCCCTGTTTTTTGGCCTACACAGGGATGGGGAATCTCTGGCCTGAGGCTTCTTTTCCTCTGGCTCACGGCAAGTCTCCATATCGCAGGCCAGATGCGCTAAGCCTCGGCACCCCCACAAGGGGCTGTAGCTGAGAGTGCTGGCTTGCTGTCATGGCCCTGCGGCCCCCAGATGCCAACTTGAGAAATCAGGTTTGTGGGTTGTTTTTAAAGGACTGGATTCTCCCCTTGCTAAGGACGAGTCACTTCACATGATCTTATATGAACTATTGTGCAACAGGTGATTCAGATTAGTCAAAAGCAGAGAGGAAGGCTATGTATACCCATGGGGGTGTTGCTGCGAGGAGAAGAAGGCAGTGTCACATGTCTCCGTTTGTTCCTCGGCCTCAGCACTCGAATTAAAGCTTGCTTACAGGAAAAGCTCACTGCAGGATCCTACAATGGAAACAGATTGGCCATTAACCTTTTCATGTTTTACCTGTATATTAACAGTCCTTAGGAATCCACATGGCAAGCATACAGTATATACTCTCCCCCTCACTACCACCTCTATTCTTGACCATCAATTTCTACCCCTTCACAATACCAACCTCTGGCACAACTGACGCCAGTAATACAGGCGATCTAGTTCCACTATCCTTGTGGTAAATGCATAGCATGTTTTCCCAATATGGCTGCCTCCTGCTCCTACGCACATTTCCTCAGCTGTCGGTTTTGTGGTTTGAGCATCAGGTCAAACATTCTTTCTGCCCATGGACATATATTGTACTTCTTTCTACCACCTTTGAGCGTACAATGTCTCGATTTCATCACCAGGAATGCAGGGAGTGACTAACTTTACACTGGCATGTTGAACGGGTATCAAATCTCTAACAGTTGTCTTCAGCTCTCTCCCGCCCCAACCCCCTCTCAAAGGACAATACTGTTGGATATCAGATGATGCTCTAACAGATGGCTGTTTTTAGAAAACTGGGAATTCACAGGTTAACCAAGGAGATGCTATAAAAAGGGTCCTGAGTAATTCATGATTCCAGTAGTAGAGTTTTATCACAAATCAGGTATCGACATCTAAAAGTTTCATTTATGAAATAAAAGCATCTAGCCCTTAAGGTTGTGAAGATGACCTTAAAAATAAGAAAGGAGTACAAAAGCAACTCAGTACTGTCTGAGTTTGCAGAGAGTGTGAAACAATGGCTCCTCTGGGCTTCTATGAACTGCCCCACTTCTTTCAATGGAGTGTTGGTTATGACATATAATGAGTACTGATTAAAGTGTCAACACTTATCTATTTCACTGATTATAGCCAAAACAGCTATAATCCCTAATAGTATACAATAGCTAGTGTGTTTAAACCACCTCTCACACCTTTCCAAGAGCCAAAAGCTCCAGCTGTCAAAGACTTCAGCTTCTTTCCTGCCAGCTTCCATAAAGTCAGTTGTGTTCTCAATAAAATTAAATCAATGGCAAAATAAAACAAATTGAAAGTTAATATAAAATTAAATAAAACCAGGGATACTGCATAGATTGCATTATGCATAGTCACATTTAGTTCAACAAGAACCCCCACTTTATAATGTATCTGAGATCACCACAGAATATCCAGAGTTGCAGAATCTAGGGGCTTGACTATAGAAGCTAACGCCAGAAGTTGCTACAGAGCACGTGGGGCTTTGACCATATAGCTTTCACCACATATACTACTAGCCTTCTCTTACCACCCTGCCCGTGTTAGACTATCCTCTCCCTGTCAGCGGTACAGGAGAAACCAACATACAATGACAGCCAGATTACGTACAGGACAGAGTAACATTTGCATGTAGATCTTGGATGCTGTATTGATACAATCCAGTTCACATGTGCAGTACCCATGGATAATGTCCACCAGAGCATTGACTGTGGCTTCAACATGTGTCAGACCTAAGCAGGAAAAAGAGAGTAGTATTGTGAATTACTGTTTAGACTAAACTCTTCAGGAAGGGCCCTTTTGTTTGTACCGGTCTGTAAACAAACTAGCACACTGTTGGCATTATAAAAAAAAACAAAAACAGGAAAATCAAAAGAAGTTTATACAGACAAGTTCCCTAATAGTATACAAAACAGAGTTACTTGGAAAACACTCCAACAACCGCCAAAAACGTACATCCTTGTGGTGAGGTATACAAGCCATCACTCCTCATGCTTTTTGTATTTTTACAAGATATAAAAGCATTAGATCAGCATTTATTCATTTAGCGGAGAAATATGCAAGCAAATATCAAAACATTTTTTATTTTTACAAGCTTCATTTCAGATGGGCTGCTTCAAAAAAACACAAACTTCACTTTGGCAACTGACAAAGTTCAGTTTTAATATACCTGGTAAGCAGGCAGGAGCCAGGAAAGCATTTTTGGGTTTTGATGCATGTAACTTCCAGAAATGGTTGACCAGCTGGGTGATAAAACTACACCCATCTCCTTCAGTGTGTTTCTGGGCGTCTTGTCCTTCTTCACCGCCCTCTGTGAAGGGAGAAAAGTAACCATCAGAACCACGTAGACTCACAAAACAGGATTCTGGTCACAGAAAGTCAGGACAATTGCAAAACTCTAACAACGGTTTTATGCAATGGGGGAAAACATGAAAAATGAATTTAAATCTGGAACTCACATCATGAGCTTGATGTGGTGCCTATCTTTTTTGATACTGACATATAATGCTCTAAACAGCCTGAGACATTGCATGTTCCCTGCCTCTCCACTCCACAGCTATCTGTCAAGGGATACAAGATCTTCTGGACATCTCTCACTGCCAGAGTCAAGCCTTAAGCTTGCCATCACTAATGGCAGGGCATGGGAGAGAGTTTGTTAGGAAGCAAGGTACCACTGAGTTAATTTGGCACTGACTACTGCTGAAATGGAGCCAATGCCCTGGTCACAAGAGCTACCAAATGTCTAATCAAGGTTATCCTCATAGACCCGTCCCTACCACCTCTACTTGATTTTTAATTTTTTTTGGTTAAGGGGACGCCATTTAAAGCCCCAACTCTGCCATCTTCTTCAATCCCAGTAGCTGCTAGAGCTGCGTAGGAGCAGGGGATGGCTGACTTTTGCCTCCTCTGGGCCAGTAACAGTGGGCTTTTGCCAGTCCCAACTGAAAGCCTTTGCACCGGATCTAGTCTGGGACACTTGCCACCCGCACCATTCGATGGCATCTTTCTGAATCAGATGCCCACGCAATGACAACCCGTCTATATAGAACAGATGGCAGCAGACCCCAGAAGTCTGGGAGAGAGGAGAGAAAATACACAACACACGAGTCTTTACAGCTCAGTGAGCTGAAATCTCTTTGGTCACTCACGAACCACTGAGAATAAAATGCATATGAGAACTACCAGCCCTTATATAAAGCAGCTGTTATACAAAACAACATAAAATATACACAACTATCCAAAGTTCAATATAGACAAAAATAGAAATTCAATGGTTTATACACCTGTTTCCATCTGTGGCAACTTTGACTCCGTGAAATGGACCAAGTTGTTGGGCCTCATAATAGCGATGGATCGAGCAGTGATCACCAACCTCTGAAACACTTCGGGGTCCAGGTCCTTCCCTTCTTTGCTGGAGGAGCTCAAATACTGGATAGCTTTACTCAGCAAGGCCTGATCCTGCAAAGCAAGGATTATTAAAGACAAAGAGAAACAAGGGAACAGCAGCAGCAAAGGTCTGAAGAGCCAGTGTGGGAGGGAGTAGATGGGACAATTTAGCCTTCACTAAAAAGTGAACTCCCTGTTAACTCTTCACCACTATCACTGTCATGTGGCAGCAGCAGCAGAAGTCACTCAGTGACAAATTCCACTTGGAAAACAGATTTTCATTCCTCTACATAAATTAACAGGGTATCGACTAACAGCTGTTTACTGGGTTAGAGGATGCAGTAGTCTACATATTTATGGTATGACTAGATTCTTCAGGTCTAACCATGATTTACCTGATACTGTTCTACGATATTTGATTCAAACCTGGTTGCCCTGCTGAGGTCAGACCTATAGGACATAATTTGCAGACTAACTTCAGCATGTCCCAAGACACTCACGTGTTTTGCCCAGATTAACTGTTACTCTTTATTTAAAATATGGATTCACACCCAAATCTTCAAAGTGTCATGAATACAGAACTCTCTCATGGAAAGAAAGGCCAGCCAGGCAGGCAGGTAGCAGAAGCTGAAGGCAGTCAGCCAGCAGGCACATGTTGCCTGGAATAGATGCCCTTTGGGTGCATCTCATACATCAGCCATGCCAATGGGTAGTTATAGCAGGCTTGGAAAACCCTCAATCAGCTTACCTTGTGGTTATGGTACGCTGAGCGGCTGGTGTGCAGACTAGCCAGGAGACTCTTGGTTTGCTGCTGGACGCTGGAGGGAGCTGGCATTGATAGTAGTATGGTGGCCAGTTCCTGAGCTGCAGTCTTGCTCTTTTCCTGTTCCCGGGGACAGAGAAAAAGCCTTCAGTAAATTTACCACTGAATGTGCTATGGGCATGCAAATCTGACTTCTCAATCACTCCTGCTTCATCCTTCTAGCATTACCATTCCCTCCCAGGAATGCAGGTTTCCTTCTTGACTCAATGTTGCTTTGACATGAGGCTATCTTTATTATTTAGACAGTATTTCAGGTTTATACACCAAGTTTCTCTTTGGTTTGCTGGACTCCCACTCTGCTGTCACTGTGCAGCGCAAAAAGCCCCACCAGCAATAAATGCAAATGCCAATTGTCATTCAGAACTAGTTTCAAATGCTTTTCACTAACTCAAGTTTCAGATCTCTGCTTTGAGCAAAACGGATGCAGCTCTCTTCTGGTATCAGGCCCCTAGGGCTGCAGGAGCTGCTGCTGATCTCACTCCTCCTCCCCCGTCTTTGAAAGCTCAAGATGTATTCAGAAAGTTACTTGCCTTCTCGTTCACTGGTCCTACAGCAAAGCAGCTTTCCAGCGCTTCTAAAGAACTCACTACTAGCCTGAAGGGAGAAAGGAAAGCAGGCTTGAGTACAGCAAACCTTCTCCTTAGCACTTTGCTTTATGCAGGCTACAGTCATGAGTAGCTCAGAAATAGCTAACGAATGCCAAGTACAAAATCAAAGCACGATAAAACCTGCCACAGGCACCATGCATATCATTTCATTGTGTTACAGACCAGAGTTAAACCTGGCTCATGCTCACAGACAAACTTAGGACTGCTTTAATAATCCACAGCTGAAAGACAGGGGCTTTTCTCTACCAAAGAGGATAAAACATTTCCTTACGCTGCCTGTGGCAGGGATAACTTGGATTGTCTTGACAGTACCAATTCACCATGGCCCACAGACATACATATGACTGCAGATCAAGGGTTGGTATGACACATGAGAAAAGTCGGTCATGCTTTTTCTAAAGGAGCAAGATTCTTCTCACTTGTTATTTTCACAGCAGGCATTCTTTTCAATTTAGAGTTTCATCCCAAATGCTCCAGCAGTAAAATTAACTGAACTAGACGCGCACCTAGCTATGTCCCAAACATGAGTTACAAAAGAGATCCAAATCCAAGAGCCTTCAGTCAACCACTTTTGACCCTGGGCAAGGCATCTTAGTAAAATGCTTGCGCACAGGGAAAATCTTATTCAAGACTTGCAGTCTTGTGCCAATTCTTCCGGGTTGCACTACTCTATGCCTCGCAATGAAATTGCCCGAAATGCTCAACTGAGACATCAAAGGGAGCACTGCAACATAGCAGGAGAGAGCAACACAGAACAAAGTAAAAGGGGCAAAGCTACACAGATCAGGAGGGGAAAGGGAAGAGGAGACACAGCATAAAGAGCAAGGAGAGAGAGCAGAACATAAGATTAAAAACTGGGTAGACGAAACAATATAAGGACTGGGCAAGTTCTCTGGTCACTTGTCGGACAGTTAAAACTGAACAGTTTATTTCTTCTCATACACCCACAAAACCAGTGGGGAAATAGAGGCACAAGGAGGACAAAGTGAGCTGAGGACTGTCAAACAGGCAACAGTTATATTGTATGCAGCAGAAATTCTCAATCCACCACGCCTGTACATTTTGCTAAATCTTCTGCCATGCAATGACCAGAATGTAAAGAAGCAAATGTCACTTAAAAAAATAAACAGTCAACAAAAGCCACATCATGTGTTCTGTCTCTGTCACACACTCATTCGTGCTGAGAAAAGGATGGCATACTAACCGGTCCAGGATGGTTAGGGACTCAGTTTCAGAACTTTGGGGGAGCAAAGAAAAAGAAAAAAAATGTGTGAAGCTCACAGAAAACTACCTAGAACACATTCTAAGCAAAAGGCAAATTAAATGGGGAGTCAGGAAGCTGGGAGAGCGATATACACAGTAATTCCAAGCATGACTCCTTCTATCTGGGCAGCACACCACTTCCCTAACAGCAAAACAAATTAAAGGTGATTCAGGTCATCTAGCACAGAGCAGCCAAGCACATTGGTTGAAAGCGCTACTGAAGGCTAGGTTAAGGATATAAAGTCTAGACACCAAACTTTTCCATAGGAAACTGCCTCTTGCCTACAACAGCAATTCCCAATGAGGGGTCCACAGCCCTTTTTTGGGGTCACCAGGCAGCTGGGAATTTTGTAGTGCATAAAGTGGATGCAAGAAAAATATTTTATTTGATCAGTCTAGCTTTGAGTTTTATGAAAACATAGTCCCACTGCTCAAGTTTCCATACAGAGAGAGACACCTGGTGGAGATAGGGTAGCAAAGGAGAGAAAAGAAGGAAAGATCTAGCCTAAAGAAAAAGTAGTACTGATTAGCTAAAATATCATGGGGTAGATTTTCAAAGGTGACTTTCAATGGGACTTAAGTGCCTATGGCCTTTGAAAATTTTCTCCAAAGAGCCACTTAACCTCTGTGCATCTCCCATGAAGTCAGTTAATTTATATCAGCAATGAATTTGGCTAGTTTTTAAGTCATGCTAGTTTCTTTCTGCACTGAGTCATCTGAACTATCTTTATTTTACTTTCCTGCCTTTTATCTTCACTAGCTCTACAGGTACACAGTCTCTGCTGCACAAGACTCTAAGACCCTTGAGGCAGGGATAGACAATGGAGTGTAAAAGAAAAGAAAGCAGTAGAAATTCTGTCTTCTACCAAACACACCCCCAACTCCTGCACCTGGATATTGTATGAGTCCCAGGACAGGCTCTCATGCAGTGGCTAGTATTATAATAGTTGGGCTGCATGACTGAAAAGTCCAGGAATCCTTGGCCTACAAGGAAGTTGCCACACAAACAACTGCTACAGAGAAAGAAGAGAGGAGAATATATAAGAGCAAGGTCACACAGAAATTTAAAAAGAGGAATGAAGAAACAGCTCCTCAGAAGTGAGCTTAGGTTGAAATAGCCTCTAACTATTGTGATCTTTGGTGGCTGCAAAAGGATCCCACATTTAAATAAGAAAAGGTGGCGAGAAGGCAGAAGCCATCTGAGGCTGGTTGAGGCTGCTGCAGAAAGACTCAATTGGTAACATGAAGGAGAATGCATGACGCTCCATCCTCAACTCCACATAGGAGATTAGAGGGGAGCAGCCGGAAACCATTTTAGAAGAATTGCAGATTGACCCCTTGGTGGCATGACAGAACTGTCACCTTATATGAAAATGAGGAACACTTAATTACCAGTATAAAAGCTCCAAGCTAAGAATGTCACGCAAGTGCATCCAGGGCACCAGTATAACTAGTAGCTTTTAAAGGCAAATAAAAGCTATATATATACACACACACATATATATATATATATACATATATATATACATATATATATATATATATATATACACACACACACACACACACGTATAGATAGATATAGATACCTCTCCAGGACAGTCCCACTGACGGCAGCAGGGGTAGCAGACTCAATGTCTCCCGTACCATTTCCTTGATTCAGGTTAGGAGGACAAACATTGCTCACTGAGGCTGATGGGAAATCCTCTGGGGGCTCATCAGGCCAGCCAAACTGCTCTTTCGTCTTGCCATAAATTTTGACAGCATCCATCATTGTGACTCCAGCAGGATCCACAGAGGCCCCAACTGCAACGAGCAAGAGAGATTTTGCAGGTTCACAGAAATGAGGTTCCTTCTCCGACACCGACAAGCAGGTAGAGAGGGTTTACACTTAATTTACACAGCACTCCTCTGTTCTGACACACAGCTTTGTCTTATTTTCTAGTATCAGAGGGGTAGCCGTGTTACTCTGTAGCAATAAAAAAATCTGCATTGGAAGAAGTGGGCTTTTACCCATGAAAGCTTATCCTACCTATAAATTTGTTAGCCTTTAAGATGCCACCAGACTCATTGTTTTTATTTTCTAATGTCCTTCCCTCCATGTTACCTCAGCACAGAATCCTCTAGTTGAGTTATAAGGTGCTGGACCCACTATAAATAGTTACTTTATAGAAGCCCAGAATTATTAGAACCATGGCTATGTCCATGTCACACTGATTCCTGGTGAGACCACTGCCCGCTAACAGCTGAACTGGAACAGTCTCCAGACACCCACATTTAGCTTGCAGATAGTTAAAGCATGCAACCAAGACTAAAGACTTACCGAAAATGGTCAATTTTTTGTCAGCCTGCAGGGCTTCCTCCCGTGTAAAAGGAAAGTCAAACCAACGAGCCCTTGTCATGTTCAACTGCATGGTGCGGCCAAAGATCTCCAGGTAGGAGGGAGCTCGCTCAATTGCCTGAGTGCCAATCTGTATCCTCATACCTGTCATCACCATTGTGCTGTTGTTGTTAGTGACTTCGATGGTAAAGCCTCCAGGCTGTGGGAGACAATCATTACTAAGGAAGGGAAAGCTGAAGACAGGTAGCTCTAACCATGAGTGCCCTGGAATAGCAAGGCCTGTGCACTCTCTCATTGAAAAGCCAGTGGCCTGTTTACACCATGATAGGAACAGAATGTTTCCTGGGAAATTGTCTTCTTATACCACCTAACTTTAGTAGCAACCCCGTGGACCTGCTGGGAAGGACTGGGTGGAGCAGCATTTAAATGGGGCTCAAAGGCCTACTTGTTTGGGAAGAGGGATGCTCTGTTGCTGGAGAGAAGAAAGGAGCCAGAGAGAAAAATTGCAGTCAAGGAGAGAAAAGGCCAAAAAACCCCAAACCAGTGAAAGAGTGGTAGAGCTGAGGTACAGAACTAAAGCTCCTAGTGGACTGGCTGTAAGTTTGATGCCAAACTGGCTTTTAGGACTCAGATTGGGTGACAAACCAAACTTTGTATACAACATCCTTTAGTCGCTGATGGGGTTGGCTAGCCCCATAGTCTCCAGGACTGGCAGAGGGATATTTGAATGAGAACTTACACTTTTTATAAAACAATTGCTCATGATCTGATGATGAGCACAGCCGCCTTAAGAGAGCTCCGAAAGTGTCTGATTTACCTTGGTGTTGGCCACATACATGCCAGTGGAGTTGAGCCGGTGCTTTATCTGCTGGGCATTATAAACCTGCAATAGATCATTGCCTCCAAACTCCACATCTGTGAGCTGCTGGTTGTGTTCAAAGAAGTCAATGGGAAAGTTCACTTGACTAGAGGTGCGAGTTGCTGAAAGAGAGGAGACCAATGGCTAAACAAAGACATACACACAAACGTGTAAAGCTAGAGTGCTTCAACTGCAGACTCGGAATGCTCTAGCTTTCTAATTAGTTACACATTTATCAGATACATACACCATGCTCAATTAGAAAAGGTTCTCTTATTCATCTTATTTGCAGCTCATACAAATAAGATGAATAAGACCCCATAACACCGAAACCCAGTGTTTACCAATAACATGATTACCGGAGCCAAATGTCTAAGTGCCAACATGATGCTATCCTATTTTCAGTAGTGACCCTGGTACAACAGGCTGACATTAGACACTGGGGAATTTTTTAAAAAATATGAATCTAGTGCTGGCAAAAGGTTCTGAATTGGTGAGTCTTGAAGACTGAAGTTCTGTAAAGAGAACAGGTACAGCATAGGCAGTGGCAGCATGCACTTCCTCATATTACCCCACCAACGTGCTTCAATGCTGGCCTCTAGTAAAGAGGGCGTAATCCAATCTGCATGCTCATTCATTCCGTGGTTTTCTGAAAAGCTGACAATGCAGCCAGCTGTAGCAGTGACTGTGCGATATGGATGTGTCCACTAGGGACAAGATAGACTCAAACCCCTGTTTGGCGGTAATGAATTCTGCTCAATATCAACCCAGTCTAGATTGAAACCAGCAATCTAGAAATGAAAGATTCCATCATTCCATTACTAACTCCCTTAACCATCCAGTCCCACATTGGCTATCATCGTTATGAAGAGAGCTGTCCCACTTCTGAAGGATGGGCAAGGACATTTGAAAAGTTTCATAAAATAGGGTCCTCCCTCATAAAGGGGAAGTTAAATGGAAAATTCCGACGGAGTTGCTTGGGACTTTATCTGGATTGTGAAGGATCCCATTTCTGGGGAGAAGGTGACAGACCATGTATTTATTCGATTGTTAATTTCTTTACTGGCAACTTAAACCTGATATGAAAGGAAAGCAGCCTTACTGATAGCAGTTGCCTTGCGTTTGCGAACTGGCTTCATGATGCTGATGACGCTGCTAGGCTGGAGGGAGGGCTGGAGCCAATAGGAAGTATTCTCCACATTTGCCATGTATATTCTCAGGCTGCCGTCCTCACACAGAAGGATCATGGTGGTCCTCTGCTGTTCGTTACAGGCCGTGTGACGGATGGCCACCATGTCCTGGATCTGAAACAGGTTACACACCAGCAAATAAAAGACCCAGAGAAGTTGTTGCCTCAGAGAATGAGCTTGTCATGTAAGTGTCACACAAGTATCAGGGATAGCAGGTATTCGAGCTGAGACTACAACAGAGCAAGAGATTCAAGCGCTTTGCAGGGAGAAGGAAGAGTAAACAGAGATTGAAAACACCCTAAAAACATGGGTGGGCTTGGGGAAAGTCAGTTTGTATATTGAAATACTACTTTCAAGTATAGTGTTAGTGGCTGTTACCGGGATGACTTTGCTGTAAGATGTCACTGCAAAGGAAACGTGGAAGAGGTAGCAGTGACAGAGACACAGAAAAGTCAATTTGAAGTGCAAAAGATAGGGAATACTCACCTTGGCTTTAGCTGGCAAGGTTTTAATCTCCTGGATGAGGAAGGTATCTGGCTTCACCATGACCACCAGAGGAATGCCTGTGGTCTGCTGAACACAGCACACCAACCCAGGATGGTTCATCACCTCAGACCATTGGCACAGTGCTGGGGAAGTCTTGCTCCCACCATTTGAACTGCAAGAGAGAAAGGCCAGGCTCACATGACCTCAAGAAGCAGCTGCAAGGGGAGTCAAGCTAAATATATAAAATTCTCATTGCAGCTAGCAAGACAAGTAACGTCACTGTCTGAGGATCTCAAAGCAGTTGGTTAATTAAGCAACCTCAGGAAATCCCTGGGAGGTAGATCAGTATTATCATCCCCATTTTATAGATGGGGAAACTGAAGTGCAAAAAGTTGCATAGCTGAGTCAGTGGCATCATACAGAGCCCAGAAGTCCTGACACCCAGCCCTGTTCTTTAACATCTTTCCCCATTCATTTGGTATACAAAATTCCAGTAACACTTTACCATAAAAACAGGAAAATTACTCATAAAACAGATTTGAAGTATTTTTTAAGAGAGCTCTCTTATCAGGCTGGCAGGGGAGTGATAGCAACACACTACATTACTTGTCAGCACATCCTAGCAGACAGAATAGAAGAGCACTGGTCTCAGAGCAAAGCACCTGTGTTAGTGGATGCAGTGCTCCATGCTCCACCGTAGCCACGTGATGAACACAGAGAAAACAGACAAACCCAGGAAAATGCTCCCCAAGAACATAATCCCCACTTAAATCTAACTCTCAGAAAGGGGAAAGCCCCTGTGCAAAATGATCAGGCCAGGTTTGAATGGAGTGAGGGAGATGTTGGGACCTGATATTCATTGAAATAGAATGCAAGATATCTGCTTCATGGTAAGCTAGGGAGAATCTGTGGCCTGAATGTCCAGCTCTGATTGTTAAAAGAGATGAAAGAAGAATTTTCTTTTTGTCATTTTTGCAGCATAAGAGATTGGCTTCCCTCCGGGGAGCCTGTAAAGAAGACTTTATATGCACAATGCTCAGGGTCCACTCCAGTGCTGGTGCCAAATGGAAACAAAGGCTTCCTGCTCCGCAGCCTCTGCGAGGGTGGATAATCCCATCCGCTCCAGCTACTGCACCATTGGAAGCTCTGCACTCAGACAGTAAGATTGCTCCATGGCACCTGTGTGCTGTGAAATCCTAGTGAACAAACTAAACATACAGCTGCTTTTGCAGTGGAGTGTGTTTGGTTTCAGTCTCGCTGTTCTACCAGCAGAGAGGGTAGAAACAGGAGGTGACACACAAAATGGTAAGATTAACAACTGCAGGAACGTTCTCTACAAAAAACCTTGGGCAGTGGGAGCTGGGTTCTCTTCCTGGGAACAATCACTGCAGCTAGTAAGAAACAGAAATCAGAGGAGGGGCAGCCCCTCAGTCCCACCTCTTTATGTTGATCGGGAAAAGCTGCTGTACCTCCAGAGTCGCCCTGCTAATTGTGGCTGCAAAAGATTTGCCTTGACAGTAACTGAAGAAAAGCATCTGAAGGACATGGGAATAATACACAGACACACCACCTCCTGCCACCTGGCCATTACTGTCCTGTAGGGACAAGGGAAAAACACCGGTATTTAAAACACACACATTCAGAGCTCTAGAGCGGTCAGGCTTTCAAATTCCTGAACAAGTACAACCTTTCAACATCTGCCCTTCCACCTATCACCTAACACAGCAAAGGCCTTTTGAGACTGCACCCTCTGATAACAATATTACCAAGCTGCACACCAGGAGATACTCCAAGCGCTTTTGAACAAGATACGGAGATTATCCACCCACTGGCTGTAGGTAGTGCACTAGACAGTATCTGGGTGAGAGAATGTTGCATGCCAACCCCTCCTCATCTCCCAAAAGTGCTTTCCTCTTGGCTTCTTGTTCCTCTATTTCCCCATTTCAGCGCAGACTGGGGTAGTGATGCTGAATGGACGTTGGAAATATTTTACAACTAGCCAGCCTGGGTGATGCATACCAGGCCCACAGTTGTGTTGACACCGAACAGAAACAAAGGCTCGTGTCTCTGCAGACTCTGCGTAAGGGTGGATGATCCCATCCATTCTAGCTACTGCATCATTAGCAGTACAGCGTAGTGACAGTAACTCTGCTCCGCAACTATATTCCTGCTGTGAAATCCTGCTGGGCATGCTCAGTTTTCTAAATGACTCAATAAACAGGTTTAATTTCAACCTTTCCCCTCAACCACCAACCTCCAAGTGGTGTCAGTGTCATAATTTCTCTCTCCGCAGAGAAAAATGCAACCTCATTGATCTGAATCAGGGAAAGAAAAGAAAACTGCTGCTTCGTACTGTCAGGAGCAGAGGGAGAGAAAAAGTTTGTAGGGAAAGCCACGGTTACCTTCAAGTCTTCATGGTTGACTTCAAGCACATTCGTAACATAGAATGGTCCATGCTGGGCACTGCTTGCCTCCTCCATGATCTGAGTATAGATGTACCCAGCAGACGACATGATGACTATGATGTTCTTTCCCTCCTCATTGAACAGAAACGTGACATCCCTGATCTTGGAGCTTGGCAAAAGGAAATAGAACGTTGGGCTCAAAGCGTCTACGGAAAGGTCATAGATCTGTGGGAGGAGAGGGAAGGGATAAGCAGTGACCCCACAGAACAGCTCTTCCTAATGGAGCATAAATATAGGCTGAAACTATTCCAACAATGGTGCAGATCCCAGAGGGCAGATTATTCGGGTGCCATAACATGGCGATAAAGATAATCTCAGATCTATGAATGACCTCTTTCTTATGTGTTTTGTCAGGCTAGGAAGAGGGGAAAACATTGGCCCCAGTCTTCAAAAGTGACCTTCACTTTTGAGCGCCCGACTTTACACAATCAAGGTCAGATTTTAAGAAGCATCAGCACCCAGAACTGAAATCAAAGGGAACCGCAGGTGTACCTTGGGGGGAGGGAATAAATAAAATCTTAAATATTTCAAGTTGGGCACCCATAATAAGAGGTCACTTATGAAAATGTGGGCCTTTGTTTTTGTGTTTCTGTAAACAGTCCATTACTAACGGTGGTGAATAGCAATACATATTAGAAAACTAGAGATTATAGTAAATCCTTTCCTAGAACTCATATTTTCCTAGTAAATTAAGAGCACTGTGTTATTCTGACACACACAGTTGTCTGTGGAGACCGCCAGAACCCCACATCAGTTCCACGGGAAATGAAAAGCAATGCACAGCACCAAATCAATCAGGGATCATCCATAGGTTGTGATCGTACCTTCACAAAATCTGCAGTCACAATAGCAAGTTCTGTCTGAGATCCTGGCAACCACACAGCCTTAATAATGAAGTTTCCTGTTGCTAGTTGGGGGTGGAGTACCAAGTGATCGGAAACTGATCCGGAGCTGCTGAATGTTAGCACATGGCAGTCCTGGGACAAGAAAATAAAATATGTCAAGTATTAAAAATTATATATATATAATTTCTGCAAAAACAGATTCAAGGGGTATAATTCATTCCATTAACTTCTCCCCAGCCCCATACATGAATAATGAATTCATATAGGAAAAAATCAAGCATCCCTGTTTTTAGGATGAATGACTTTGCAAAAGAACTGCGCCCCTTCTGGGTTTGTTCAAAGATTTGAGACTACTGGTTTCTTAGGTGGTATATTTCTTTAATTGTGGAAATTGTGCAGAGATTTGAAAAAATACCAGATGATCACCCATTGCTCAGTACTAGAAGCGGCTGTAGATTAAGTACATATATTTCAGTTAAGTTTTATTTACGTGGATACTCTTTTTGGTTTCTGCAGCACAAAGGACAGTCGGCCTGAATCTCATCTGAGGAAGTGTTTTATTTGGGCATTACCAAGAATGGCTTAAAATAATAAATAGGATTAACATATTAAATGAAGCTGCCGCTAAAACTAGTAGCAAGTGATTCAACAACTAGAATGAGCGACATCCACAATGACTTCAGATCTTTGATAACTAATCATAACTCCACAATCCATCATCTATGGAGAGAGGAGCACAGCTTGGTTTGAGGTCACATTTCTAAAGGTAAAGGAACTCTCTCGCTTGTCAGACTCTTACCTTCAGCCCACACACAGCTAGATAGTCCTCCTTACAGGGATTTCCTGTTAGGCTCAGTACAGTAAAGGGAACTGGTGCGGATGCAAGGCGGGTAAGGGTTAATTTCCTTTTGCTGGAGTCTGCTTGTTTAAGCAATGCTGAGAGTTGTAACACTGTAATCTACAAAATAATGAAATCAAATCAATTGTCTAATGTTGGTATCACAAAAAGAAATTCTCAATATGTAGCTTTTTATAGGACTCGATCAATGTATTGTCTCAGCATCTCTGCAGCAAGATTCTTCTTCCCTAAAATATGAAACAATTGAAGTAACAATCACTCAGGGAGGTTTTCCAAAAGAGTCTAGTCATTTACAGAGTCCTTGAGTCTGATCATAGAAAGTCTGCTTGATTCTTTAGTCATTATGGAACATTTTAAATCTTTTCATCTTACTTTAAAATGCATTTTAGGTTGTTGCGCCATTGGAGCATACCCCCTTCTCAGCACTCACCTTGCCCTTTTCATGGCTCACAGCTAGATGTTGGCGGCGCCCATGCGGGGAGGACAGCACACACATCGCCACCCGCCTCAGCACGTGCGCACTGATCAGCTGTCGGATTGTCTGGCCCTGGTCGCCACTGTAGTTCATTCGGACATTCTCGAAAGCACCTTCCTGAGAGCCAAGCGTTGGGACCTGAGCCATTGTGGAGCACAAAGAACACAAATAAGTAGAGACAAATAGCAGAGATTTAACAACTGAAATAGTTTCATTTAGACTCTCAGAATTCAGTGCCAGAAGGTACCATCATGATCACCTAATCTGACTTGCTGCAAACTGTAGGCCACAAAACTTCACCCACCCACTCCTGTAATAATCCTCAGATCTTAATTTAAAGACTCCAAGTTATAGAGTATCCATCATTTATTTTAGTTTAAACCAGCAAGTGACCTATGCCCCATGCTGCAGAGGAAGGTGAAAAATCCCCAGGGTCTCTATCAGTCTGACCCAGGGAAAATTCTTTTCCAACCCCAAATATGGCTCTCAGTTAAACCCTGAGCCTGTAGATAAGACTCACCAGCCAGACACCTGGCAAAGAATTCTCTATACAACTCATAGCCCTCCCCTTTAGTGTCACATCTCTGGCTGTTGGAGATATTTGCTAACAGCAGTCGTGGCTGGGCCATGTGTCATTGTAGGCAATCTCATACCATCCCCTCCATAAAAACTGACCAAGCTCAATCTTAAAAACAAGCTAGGTTTTTTGCCTCCACTACTCCCCTGGAAGGCTGTTCCAGAACTTCACTCCTCTGACGGTCAGAAACTCTTATCAAATTTCAAGTATGTATTTACCGCTGGTCAGTTTCCATCCATTTGTTCTTGTGCCAATATTGGCCCTTAACTTAAATAACTCCTTTCCTTCCCTGGTGTTTATCCTTTGGATGTATTTAGGAAGAGCAATCAGATCTCCCATAGTCTTCATTTTGCTAGGCTAAGCAAACCCAAGCTCCTTAAATCTCCTCTCATAAGGTAGCTTCTCCATTCTGCTGATCATCCTAGCAGCCCTTCTCTGCACCTGTTCCAGTATGAATTGATTCTTTTTAAACAGGGGAGACAAGATTTGCACAGTTTTCCAAATGAGATCCCACCAGTGTCTTGTATAATGGCGATAACACTTCCCTATCTCTACTGAAAATACCGCACCTGATGCATCCTAGGATTACATTAGCCTTTTTCACGGCCGCATCACAATGGCAGCTCATAGTCATCCTGTGATTGACCAATACAAACAGGTCTCTCTCAACCTCTGTTGTTTCCAACTAATATATCCCCAGCTTATAGCAAAAGTTCTTGTTGTCGAAGCGCATGACCTTGCACTATGCACTATTAAGTTTCATTCCATTTCTATTACTCCAGTTTTCAAGGTTGTACAAATCTTACAAACATAAGAGGCCATATTGGGTCAGACCAATGGTCTATCTAGCCCAATACCCTGTCTTCCAACAGTGACCAATGCCAGAGGCTTCAGAGGGAATGAACAGAATAGGCAATCATCAAGTGATCCATCCCCTATCATCCACTCCCAGCTTCCGGCAAATAGAGGCTAGGGACACCCAGAGCATGGGGCTCCATCCCTGACCATCTTGGCTAATAGCCACTGATAGACCTATCCTCCATGAACTTTTTTCTTTTTTGTTGCCCTTTTCTGAAGATTTTCCAATTCCAATACATCTTTTCTGAGATGGACAACCACATGCAAGATTCAAGATGTGGGTTGTACCATGGACTTATGTAGAGGCAATATGATATTTTCTGCCTTATTATCAATCCCTTTCTTAATGATTCCCAACATTCTGTTAGCTTTTTTGACTGCCACTGCACACTGAGCAGATGTTTTCAGGGAACTATCCACAACGACTCCAATATCTCTTTCTTGAGTGGTAACAGCTAATTTAGACCCCATCATTGTATATGTATAGTTGGGATTATGTTTTCCAATGTGTATTATTTGGCATTTATCAACACTGAATTTCATCTGCCATTCTGTTGCCCAGTCACCCAGTCTTGTGCAATCATTTGTAACTCTTCATAATCTGCTTTGGACTTCAAATCTTGAGTAATTTTGCATCACCTGCAAATATTGTCACCTCACTGTTTACACCTCTTTCCAGATCATTTATAAATATATTGAACAACACTGGTCCCAGTACAAATCACTAGGAGGCTCCAATACTTATCTCTCTCCATTCTGAAAACTATTTATTCCTACTATTTGTTTTCTGTCTTTTAACCAGTCACTGATCCATGAGTGGACCTTCCTTGTTATCCTGTGACTGCTTGTACGATATTCCGGTCCTCCTCTGTTTTGGCCATACCTCCCAATTTTGTGATATTCACAAATTTTATTAGCACATTCCCACTTTGTGCACCAAGGTTGTAAATGAAAATGTTAAATAAGATCAGCCGAAAGACCGGTCCCTGAGGAATCTCTAAAGTTACTTCACTAATAAACTCCCTCCAGCCTGACAATTTACTTTCAGGAGACCTGGTCTCCCCTGAAACTAGTTTCTTAGCCATCTTTCTATACTCCTATTAATCCCCCTCTTCTCCAATTTAACTAATAGTTTCCTGTGTAAAGATGCAGCAAATGCTTTACTGAAACCCAGGTAGATTAAATCTGCAGCATGTCCTTTGTCTAGAAAATCAGTTATCTTCTCAAAGCAAGATCAGGTTGGTCCAGCACAATCTACCTTTTGTACAACCGTGCTGTATTTTATCCCAATTACCATTTATCTCTATGGCCTTAGCTACTGCCTCTATAAAGTTTTGTTCTAAGACCTTGAATACAACTGAGATGAAACTAACAGGCCTGCAGTTTCCCAGATCACATTTTTCCCCTCTTTCTTAAACACAGGTACTATATTTTCAATTCTCTAGTTTTAGGGTGCAACCTCCATGTTTACAGATTCATTAAAAATCCTTGCTACTAGGTTGACAATTTCATGTGTCAGTCCCTTAAATATTCTTGGATGGAGAATATCTAGGCTCCCCAGTTTGGTCTTATTAAGCTGATTGAGTTTGACTTCCACTTGAGTTGAGGTAATTTCTATTTCCATGTCCTTGTTCCCATTGGTCACCCTCCCACTGCCCCCAAGCTGCTCATTACCCTTATTAAAAATGGAGGCAAAAGTGAACCCTGCCCTTGGTCCAAAAGCATTTGAACCAGCAAACCAGCCAATAATCCTACCATCAATTGATCTGTCATTTCCATTGTCTTGTCCAAAGTGTGCAGCTCATTCAGAGCCTGCTGCGCTCGGCTGCTGCTGCCCATGGCTGAAGCTTGCTGGAAGTTGATCTGAATGGCATCCATTAAAAAGCTCAGCATATCCAACACCAGAGGAGCAAAGGAAAAGTTGGCCTACAAGAAAGAGACGTGTCAAGGAAAGCACAAGACATACCTATTAAACCTGCATAGCAGCAGCATTTCACAGGCAAAGTCAGTCTTTGAAAAGCAGTTACAGCATTGTTATCCTAATAGACAACTGAGAATCAGGTAACTTGTCAAACTACCAGTACAGCCCACTCCACCACAACTCTACCAAACAACTGTTTCTTTCCAGCATTAGACACAAAAATCCAGTGCAACTCTCAACACAGAACATATTCCCTAGACTAATACTGTACTGGCATAAACACAAAATCAAAATGGTAAAAGTCTCTAAGTTAGAAACACTGGCTACTGTAAAGGCAGCTTTATTCTAGGAGAACAAAGAATCATGAGGAACTACTACTCAGAGGGATCCTGATTGTTGAGTGAGATTTTAACCTGACATCAATACCTGGGATTGCAATTCCTCTCGACAGCCCTCAACATTTCGACACAGGCTGCTCTTCTTGGGTTTCTCTTCATCGGGGCCCTTCCCATCAATGATGGTGACCTTGGATTTATCTGCAGGAGAGCTGCTCGCATGGCGGATGACACTCTCAGGTACTCTGGGCTCGCTCTGGAATGCGGATTCCTTCATGGTAGAGCTGATGCCGCTGCTGGGAGTTCTCTTCACCAAAGCCTGAGAAAGACAAAGCAAAATTGAGGGCCGAATCGTTTCCATTTAAGTCAATGACAAAACTCCCAGCGCTTTCAACTGGAGCAAAATTAATTCCTTAGAGTTCATTTTCAGAGAGATAAGACAGCAATAACCCTGTACCCTGCATGTCACTTTCCTTTTAGATGTTGTATTAGACAGGAAGTAACACTTTTGGCAGCTGATGGGAAACATCAAAAGAGCAGAGATCTAGAAAGTGGGCAACATGAAGTTGACCTACAAACCACAAGTCAGTTATGTAGGCTCAAACTCTTGATTAGTATTAAGAGATCTGCCAATATAGATCCTTTTGGTGAAGGAGGTGAAATCATTAACTAGAAAGCGGCAAATTACGAGGGGAATGATGAAGCTTATTCTAAAAGTAGACCCCTCCCATATATTGATATCACAGAATAACTACTGTGTAATAAGACTTTGCAAAGCCAAACTTAGGCAACCTGTAATAGCTGCAGGACAGTTTAAATTTAGCCATGAAGATCCTTTACCAGGCAACTGCCATCTTCCTTCGCTCCACAGTCACAGAAGAATGAACCATATTTGGCGTAAGAAATCTCATGGTCCTTATGACAAACTTTAGCACAAACTGTGCAAACACCAACCCCATCCACCATCTTACAAGTGTGACAGTGGTACCTGTACAAAAGAAACCAGACAGGTTAGAAATTATAGCCCTTTAGATTTAGCATACCATTTCTTCCCCCATTCTGAATGGTCTGAAAGACCAGGCTGATAATCTGTATATAGGAAGACCTGGAGGACTCTTACCAGTGTTGGTTCATGAATTCTTTCTGTGTGATGGTGAAGGTGCAGAGTTTGTTGCAGAGAGAATCTTCATCCTGTTTAGAAAGGAAGATCATTTAGTCAGTGCATTACATATCTACCTACATACCCTGGAGTCATCACATTTGAAAACAGTGAGTTTTAGTATCATTTAAAGCAGCAGGCCCCAAACAAAATCACTTCATTTTACATCCAAGAAATACTGGACATTAAAGTAAGATATTGGGTCTGAATTTAAAGGAATGAATTACTGAGGGCAGCTTTAAGATTAAAGAGATATCTAAAAGCCTACCCCAATTAAATTGTATCTTAATGTAACAGAGTCAGAGAACCAGCTATATAAGACCAGTAACATCTTACCCAACATTTCTACTCCCTGTCTTCAGCTCATCTCTGACAAAAAAAGTCTTTACCTTTGTCAACACTGAAAAACTAATCTATCTATCTACACAAGAATGAGCTGGATTATCTACTATTTTATGTCAGCTACATTCTAATTGCTAAATCTTTATTATTGACAATGACTTAAGAGACAGAGGGCACAGATGGTCTTTCATATCCCAGGTTAAGATTGTCCAACATGAAATTATGCTGGTTATAAGTCAAAAAACAATATTTTTCTACATTTGATCTGGAAGCTGCACATATAAATACAGAAGTCTATTGTGACTCTCACCACTAATCTACATAATAAGACTACAGGATTGTCATTCTGGAGTCTAGAATAACTGTTGAGTCAATGTGAAGCAATGGAAACAGCTAAAAGCATGGTTTAGAGCTCTTCTGATTAAGAATATCGCAAGGTTCAATTATCACTGGGATTCATGGTCTGTCACTCTCCATTCTTGAAGATCTGAGAGATTTTGAACTTTACAGATTACACTTGTGAAGTGTACAGCTACAGCAGAGGTAGGCAACCGGTGGCACGCGAGCTGATTTTCAGTGGCACTCACACTGCCTGGGTCCTGGCCGCCGGTCCAGGGGGCTCTGCATTTTAATTGAATTTTAAATGAATCCTCTTAAACATTATAAAAACCTGATTTACTTCATATACAACAATAGCTTAGTTATATATTGTAGACTTATAGAAAGAGACCTTCTAAAAATGTTAACATATATTACTGGAATGAGAAATCAGAGTGAATAAATGAAGACTCGGCACACCACTTCTGAAAGGTTGCCGACTCCTGAGCTACAGCAAGGCATGTAGCAATGCTATGCCATGAGTGCTAGACCATTGGTTGAGTTACCTCTGATATCACAATCACAACCCATACTCTACAGCTAATTTGCATGCAACAATTTAATTAGTTGTATAAGGGAAACTGTGGAGATGATTGATTACTTAGTCCAGCTGCCACAACCATGCAACAGCATCAGCTTTCAGCTACTAGTTGTGAACATCACACTGTGAGAACTTACTGAGTCTTCTGCTTGAGAATCATCTTCTTCCACTGCCAGCTCTTCCACCCAGTCTGAATCCACCTCGATAGCCCGTTCCTCTCCATCAACAGAAAGATGACTGGGTCCTTGGCCACTAGTCTGGCTCAGAGCATTAGTGACATCAGCCAGATAAGACACAATGTGGCATGTACACTCCAGTATAGTAACATGCTGCAAACAAAAGTTTAATATGAGAAAAAGAACAGGAATACTTAAATCCTCCTGCATCTATTTATAAATGAGCACAAATATGAAAATATCTCCAATTCTTAATGAGGACGACCGTAAGGATTTGTGTTACACTCAGAAATTCTACCATAGCACAGAACTGGTTTGGGATTTACAAGGTGGTTTGTGGTATTGCTACAGTATGGGGATAGAATCAGAGGGGTGGCCATGTTAGTCTGGAATTGCAGAAGTGATAAAGAGTCCTGTGGCACCTTAAAGACTAACTCAAATTTTAGAGCATAAGCTTTCGTGGGCTAATACCCACTTTGTCAGATGCATCCGATGAAGTGGGTATTAGCCCATGAAAGCTTATGCTCTAAAATTTGAGTTAGTCTTTAAGGTGCCACAGGACTCTTTGTCAGTATGGGGATAGGACATTTTCTCTAAAAAGTTTAAGGTCTCTCAAGGGTGGAAGGTCTGAGGGGCTTTGATCTGTGGGTATGCATATTGCACTAGCTACTGTATCCAGTTCTTCTGAGCAGGTAGGATACTCAAACTGCAAGAAGGTCTCAGCCTCATGCAAGATGACAAGAACAGAATGGACAGTGGAGAGTACACAAAATCTTTTGTTCACTGGTGAATCAAATCAAATTCAATACCTTGCCTTTGTTAGCAAAATGCTCAGAAAAGATACTGGGATTTTATCCGCTTGTAGCATTTCCATTAGAAGTATGAATTTTCAGTTTCAGGGAGATATTAAAACAATAATTATACATAGTCCTATAAGGGCAGATTGTTAGGCTTTAATCTGGGCCTGAATCTACTGTGTATGCCTATAAGCAAAACAAAATTCACTACCATGAATAAAAGGAAGATCAGAGAATTTCCAAGATGAAGATTTAGATTTTAAAAGATACCAAACACTTATCCAAACAACAATACATTTACTAACATTAGCTAATTACTTTAACCTGTGCCTGTTCCCCAAATAAGGAAAAAAACTAACAGCTTGCTGACAATAGAAAGTTTTGCCACTATACTGATATAGTTAAAGCGGCAATTTCCTCTCCCTCCAGTCTGAGCAGGGTCTCAATGCATGGATAAGACAGTGTAGGGAGGAGGGGTTTAGATTTATTAGGAACTGGGGAAAGTTTTGGGAAAGGGAGAGTCTATACAGGAAGGATGGGTGCTCCACCTAAACCAAAATGGAACCAGATTGCTGGCATTTAAAATTAAAAAGGTCATAGAGCAGTTTTTATACTAAGGGCTAGGGAAAGCCGATAGGTGCACAGGAGCATGTGGTTCTGACAGAGACATCTTAGGGGTGGATCTATTACTGGGAATTCTCTATGTCCTAGTAAGGAGGAAAGGATGGAAGATAAAATATGGGTAGGATCTGATGAGAAACAGTCACAGGAAAGAGTGTACCATTCACTTACATCATGCAATGACAGACAGCTAAAAAGTGACTTATTTTTTTTTTAAGTGCTTATATACAAATGCTACATGTCTAAGTAAGAAGATGGGTGAACTAGAGTGCCTCATATTAAATGAGACTGATATAACAAGCAACACAGAAACTTGGTGGAATGAGGATAATGAGGTGCAATGAGGTGGAATCAATGGAACATAGCAATATCAGGGTACAAAATATATCAGAAGGTCGGGATGGGTGGGTGGGGGTGGGGGGAGTGGCACCATGTGTGAAAGAAAACAATCAAATGAAGTAAAAATCTTTAAGGAACCAAACTGTACCACAGAATCCCTGTGGGATAGTAATTTCATACTTGAATAATAAGAATATAGCAACAGAGATACATTACCGACCACCTGACCAGGATGTGATAGTGATGGTGAAATGCTCAGAGAAATTACAAAGATTTATAAAAATAAAAAACTCAATAAAAATTGGGGATTTCAACTATCCCCATATTGACTGGGTACATGTCACCTCAGGATGGGATGCAGAGATAAAGTTTCTTGACACCTTAAATGATTACTTCTTGGAGCAGCTAGTCCTTGAACCAACAAGAAGAGAGGCAATTCCAGAGGATGTCAGCTTGGAAAAGAGACAACTAAGGGGAGATAGCATAGAGGTGTATAAAATCATGACTGGTGTGGAAAAAGTAAATAAGGAAGTGTCATTTACTCCTCCTCCTAACACCAGAACTAGGGGGTCATCAAATGAAATTACTAGGCAGCAGGTTTAAAACAAACAAAAGGAAGTATTTCTTCATACAACGTACAGTCAGCCTGTGGAACTCCTTGCCAGAGGATGTTGTGAAGGTCAAGATTATAGCAAGGCTCAAAAAAGGAACTAGATATTGTACAATTCATGGAGGATAGGTCCACCAATGGCTCTTAGCCAGGATGGGCAGGAATGGTGTCTCTAGCCTGTTTGCCAAAAGCTGGGACTGGGTAACAAGAGATGGATGATTGCCTGTTCTGTTCTTTCCTTCTGGGGCACCTGGCACTGGCCACTATTGGCAGACAAGATACTGGGCTGGATGGACCTTTGGTCTGACCCAGTATGGCGATTCTTATGAATGCAGTTATACCAGTATAAAAGTGCTTAAACTCTTAAAACTTATTCCGGTTCAGAAAGGAAAATAAACTATGCTGTTATAAGGCACCTTTATACTGATATAACTGAGTCCAGACAAGGGCTTATGATAGTGTAACTATATCTGGGGGAAAAATAAACGTCCCTAACACTTATACCAGTATAACTTTTCTGATGCAGATCACGGCTCAGACTAAACACTAAGGACTGAAAACTGCCTATGTTTCTTACCTTTCCATGCACAACATTAGCATTCATTTTTTCTATAACGTTCTTTTGAGACAGGTATTTCTTGCTATAGGATCAAGGAAAGTTAAAAAAAATAGTTATAGAAACCGGCTCTTAAAAGTTATCAATGTTATCAATTAAAAGTTATCAATCATTAAGGTAGTGGCCACTAAATCATCGAGAGGAAAAGCTAAGGACCTCCACGGTTCCAATACAAGTCTCCAGAAAAGCACTTATCCCAACCACATTCCTACATATTCCAACAGGTGATATCCTGAACTATGGGGCAATCACACAGCAGCCCACACACTCTCCCCTCTCCATTATCAAACTCCCCAAAAGTAGGTCCAACACATGAAGATAATCAACCACCACAGGTCTCGTTCTTCTTACCATCTGCCCAGCCAATCGACTGCAGCACTGTGAAGCTGCAGATGTCCAGCACCTTGCCCAGCACTGGCCAGAGTTGCCATCACAACCATGAGCTCAGGGAAGCCTGTTCCATCACCACTGGCTAACATTTCCGTTGCCATTGGTATAAGGGTACTCAGCAGAACAGTGCACACGCCTTCTCCGACTTGGCTTATCAACAAGAAGAAAGTTTGAGACGCATTAATTCACCAATCTACACCAGTTTAAGCTGAACTTTTCTGAGAGTTATCTAAGCAGTATATTAGTTCACACCAGACAGGTGCAAATTCTAGCATGCACTAGTGTGTTGCACACTAACTGCCCCACATGAGCCCTGCTGGCACACACTAAAAGTTCCCTAGCGTGTGTTAATGTAGTTCTATTTCAAACAGTACTACATTAATATACACTAGAGAACAATGGCCTTATAGCATGAGAGATTAGCAGTATTTAAAAGACTAGAAGGTGTCTATGGAATATGTATTTTATCAATTGTATATAATGCAAGTCACATAAGATTGTGCTCTACCTGTTTTCCCGAACAATATATGTTGTCAGAAGTTGCAGCAGCTGCCTGTTCTCTTGAACAACATCCAATTGATCTGAATCTTTAGGTGGTGACATGGTCATCCTGGTTAACCAGGCCTGTAGGCGTACAGGCTCAACACAGGCCAACTGGGCCAAAGAGCCACATAGTCGCAACAGACTGGGGTTAGGGCTCTTCTCAGCTAGGAGACAAAACCATCAGTGGTTGATATTGCAGCTGTAAATTGAACATGCCTAATGACAATTTTCCTTCTATTATTAAAAGCAAAATTCACTGGATTCCCTGAAGTGCATGCAACTGGAGACAGCCCCACAGCTATCCTTGTTACTATCACCATCATTCTAATTCTATTCCTCCATTCATTCCCCCAAGACACTTGTTCTCTCTCTCTCATACACTGGAGGTAAATAAATCAAGCATGACATAAAAGTGAATTGTGTAATTTTCCAGCTTGTGGTCGTCTCTAGCTGTTCATATGCATATTGAAGATATTGCCAGACATCCCCTCGTGCCTGCTCCTCCAGAGAGCTCAACAGCAAACATTCACCTTCAAAAGAGGGATTGCTGAAATACTAGTTAACTCAAAATAAAGCTTTTACTACACACTGAAAGGGCAAATAGTTAATGAAAAATGTGCCCTGTGGGAGGCTGTCAGGGGAGGGACAGTGACAGAACTGAAGCTAGAGAGGAGGAGGGGACATATGACAAAACAAAACACAAAAGATGACTGGGAATGAGTACACATAGTCTTCAGTATCTCCTCAAAAATTTTCTTTCATACTACAGGTCAATTTATGTAGAACAAGAAAAATGTTAAATGGACATCAAAGTTCTGATGCGGAGATTAAACACAGTCACTTACTCAACTGGAAGAGTTTGGTGAAGAATTTCAGAACTCTGTTACAGAATTTAGCAGAGAGATTTTCATTGGCTGTTGCCATCATGATCTGGACCAGTTCTCCACTAATTGAGTGAGAGAAAGCAAATCATCAGGTTACATCTTTCAAAAATGCACTCATCTCTTTTCTTCACTGTTATTTATATCAATCTTAGATGTCAGGACATAAACAGTTCATATGCTGCAAAGAACCTGGGGGAGGGTGGGCGGGAAGGAGGAGGGACAGACACCTAAACAAGACAAAACTCGAAACCCTGCACCCAAGCATAGTAAGGATGGAGTACTGCAGGCAGCTACCTTCCATTCTTAAAATTCCATTCTTATTTTCACCAGACAAGAATTACAACAAAAAACACGTTAATGGATTGTCTGTGAGGAAGCAAAGCAATTGTACTCCAAAGGGAAGTATCAAACAAGTGCCAACACTACTTCCCTTCATTGTTTATTAGAGCCACACAGAGTCATGCTGTAGTCAGTCAGCTTAAAATTAAGGTGTGATGTTGAAGCAATTTCAGCCTGCTGGTAAAATAATCACATCTTTTTCATATGGTCCTCTCCTTCACTCTCTGAGGTTCTCACTCATGGTCAGGAGCACAACTTTAACATGATTTCACAATTCGGCTGTATACAATGCTTTTAGAGCAGTGTCATCAGAGCCTTAGCTCCAAATTCAGAGGGGTATGCAAACCTCAGGCACTCACAGATCATGAGCAATCTGGTAACAAACCAGGGTTCCGTCACAAAAGGGCCAAAGCTGATTTCAACATCTTTTGTCAATTTCTCATTTGCCTCCCATCTCATAAGTGCACACAAACCAAGCCAACTCCCCCATCATGCTACTTTAGCTTGGGCTGAATAAAACAAAGCAGAGAGCATGTAAAGGATGTCTATCAGCTTTGCAACTGGAATTAACTCTCTCCCAGTTCATCTCCTTCTACACTCCTGCTGTGCTCTGCTGTTTCACATCCGCACCACCTTGTCTTCATACTCCAAGACAGAAAAAAGGCATCTTTCAGGAGACCAAGCCTGAAATCTATCCTTGGGTGGCACTGAGAACAGGGCTACTTTACAAGTAGAACTGACAGACAAATTAATACAACCTCTCTCAAGAGGTTCTTCATGCTGCCTCTGACAAAACGGATGCATCCAAAGACTCACAAAACAAGTCACTGAAATGACGACTAATTGAACATTTTATCTGCAGTGTCAAAGCAGAACAACTCATTCTCTCACCTGGGAATTTTTTCACACTTACAAAATCTCACATCTCCCCAAAGAGCAACATATTCCTTATGCAGATTACATGAACTGTGCACTTTCCTGTACAGAAGCAACAGCATTCCACAAATACTAAGCGTGATAAGACAAGGAATAACAGAGGTGAGAACAAGTCCTTAGAACGCAATCTTCCATCACCTCACCTCTCTGAAAAGAATTCCTCCATGGCTTTCCGGGCCTGGCTGCTCTCCAACTGCTTCTCCAGATGCTGCAAACACTCCTCCAAAATAGACTCATCTAGGCCACTGTGGATCAAAGATTAAGTATAAAGAGTGCACAATCTGCTCAGTCTTATCTCTTTATCATCTGTCAAATATAGGATCAGAAACTATATGACACAATGATTGTCTGAAAATTCATAAATACACTCAAAAATTGATTAAGGCTAAATTGATTACGCCTCAGTTTCCCACCTAACAACTGGCATCCCCAGGTGGGCTCAACTCCAAGATGTCTTATTGTCACATTTGGTGTTGCATTTTAAGACTCTGGATACTAACAAGGCACAGATGATTGTAGGAAGGCCTTAGTCAGGGCATTGGAAAACATCAGGATAAGAAAGTAGGCTCTCAGAATGGAGCACTACATTAAACAGTTTATAATCTCCTTTGGGGAGAGGGATTTCATAGAAAAGCCTTAGCCAAGGAAGAACCTTGGGATAAAGAGGCTGCTGACCAGGGCCAAGTGACAGTCTCAACATCAGAACAAACTTGCAAACAGTTAACTTTGACCGGACACTGATACACTCGCCCCATCCACTCTTTTGGGAAAAAGATGATTCAGACACTTCCTGGAAAAGAGACAGAGTGCAACTTCATGGATTCACAAAGCACTGGTAACCTATAAAGGAACTGTGGGTTGTTGTATTTAACTGAATGATGTGAAAATTTAAATGTGGTATAAGTAAGCAGGTAACTTGCAGAGTTAATTTGTTTTGTTTATATATTATATAACATACAGTGTATGTTCTATGCCACGTGACCTTTTTAAAAATTTTATTTTTGTTTTAACTTATTTGGGGTTTTATTTTTGTTGCAACAAAAATTAAATTTGTGCATAAATGTAACATATATACACACACTTTTGTGATCACACACTACTGAGTCCAAAGTTTCTCCCTTCTGTTATTTGGAAATATATCTTGTAGCAAATATTCCCACGTTGCATGCAAAAGCATGTATTTCATTCTCTAACCAGCTTAATTTAATAGCCAGATACAAAACCAAACAAATAAAAGGAATACATTTACCAAATGATTCTGATTAGCACCACTAGCCTTGATCCCATGCTTCCTGTACAACTCCTAGTTTGTCTAGTAACAATCACGAATTCTTCACATTCAAATGATCAGCACTAATGAATCCTCAGCTGGAGTACTATGTCCAGTTCTAGATGCCACGCCTCAGGAAAGATGGGGGCAAATTGGACAGAGTCCAGAGGAGAGCAACAAAAACAATAAAAGGTTTAGAAAACCTGACCTATGAAGAAAGCTTAAAAAAAACTGGGGATGTTTAGACTGAGAAGGGACCAGTTAACAGTCTTCCAGTATGTTAAGATCATCTATAAGGAGGACAATGATCAGAAGTAGGAATGGGCTTGATCTGAAACAAGGGACATTTAGATTAGATACTAGGGGGAAAAAATAACTCTAAGGTAGCGATTGGCAATGTCGGCATGCGGGAATGCAGGATAAGTACCCTTAGAGGGCCTCGCTGCTTTATTTACCTGCTGGCTCGCCGCGGCCCCCATTGGACCAGAATGGTGAACCACAGCCAGTGGGAGCCACGGGAAGTGGTGTGCGGCGAGCCAGTAGGTATATAAAGCAGCGGGGCCCGCTAAGGGTACTTACCCTGCAGTCTCGTGTGCTGACATTGCCGACCACTGCTTTAAGGGTAGGTAAGCTCTGGAAGAGGCTTCCACAGGAAGTTGTGGAATCATCATCACTGAAGGTTTTTAAGAACAGGTTGAACAAACACCTGCCAGGAATGGTCTAGGTTTACTTGTACAGCCCCCTTCGCTGAGGCAGGACTCAAGGGCATCTCAACTTCCTGTCCAGCTCTACATTTCTATGATTCTGTGTGATCCAACACTCAATTCAGATAAATAATCAAATCCACACTGCTTGGTAAGATAGATATTGTGCTATTTGAAGTTTCTGTGACTTGGATAAAATGTTATTAGGTTTTAATCAGCAACTACAGTAGCATAGTACAGAAAAGAATAAGTTAATATGTAGCCTTTCCGTAGCACGAATAAATACATTGATGAACAAGTGGATCAGGATAATCCTGTCCATCTGGCTTGGCAGGTAACACGATGAAGGGATACGTTGTGATTTGATACCTATTGGGGTCGGAGTGATTAGCCAGTATGTTATAACATCCTGTGATCAACTTCTCATAGACATGAGCCAGGAATTCATCAGACTCCGCAGGGCCCAGGATTCTTTCTAGGGAGTTGCTGCTGATCTCTGCAACACTTTCCATACTGGTCTCTAACAGAAGGGGCAACAAGGTATGAATAACCTGGGGTGGGTTCAGTTCATCTGACCAGCTTGAAGGGAGAAGAGAAACAGAAAAAACATTTCCATTAGTACACCAGTAAAAGATCTACACAATGAAATAGCTTAGCAGGCACAGAGCTGGGAAATTGACTAAAGACTAGGTACATGTTAAGTCCAAAGCCCTTTTCAAATAGTTGGGCATAATTCAGTTGTCCTGGCTATTCTCTCTTAACAAAACAGTTCTCCTTGCCAAAACTATATTTGAGCCGCTATGGTATATAAATACCCGCGATGTTTTCCTAGGTAGTCATTGCATCATTTAGTATGTCCTCTAGACATTGGTGCAGTATCAGAACACTACTCTGTGCTTTGGAATACCTAGAGAATAAAAGTCACCATAGAAGAACTGTTTCTGTTGTTCTCCTTTTCAGTTATGCATTAATATTTCTAAGAGGACACACCTGGTGATCTCAATCGAAAAAGCAATCCAGACTGCTTCTATTGTTCTCCCCATTTCGTTGGACATGTGTTTATTCTGTGTCCCCATTCTACAAGAAGAAGCGGGCTAAGAATTCCCTCTAGGAAGAAGTCTGACTTTGAGATCCAAGGCCAAGTGAGTGGTTATTTTCCATTCATGTACAGTTCCTGAGCTCAAATTCAGAAAAAGTGTTCTTTACCCAGCCTTTGTCCCCGTAAACAGGAATGGTCATGTTCAAAACAACAGGCAAAACCAGATAGAACAAAAATGTTCACTTACACTATGAGATCCCCAGTGAGTCTGACCAAGGAGAGGAGAGTATGTTTTAAGGAGGCTGCGAGGGGTAGAGTCTGGCTACAGAGTGTGCCCAGATGGGCAGCCTGAACAGCACTGATGTAGCTCTCTGCTGGGATTGTGTCATTTGCAAAGGCGTTGCGCTAAAAAGAATCAGAACACACGGTCAGGATGAATACATACCACAGAAAGCACAGTCTGGTGCCTAACAAGGACCATATATGAGTTAACACAGTGTGTCCTGCAGTCTTCTGGATGAAGTTCACCTTTCGGGTTTTTAAAACCTCCACATTGATGCCCTAATAGCTGCAAGGTGGTAGAATTGCAGTCTGTACAAGTTGACAGTGCAGCCTACGGTCACCATCATCTTAATATGGATGTGACACCCATAGAGACTTTACGCATCAACATGCAACAGGGCTGCTCTGAAGGTGAACTGGATGCTGGAACCTGTTAATTTCCACTGACCAAACTTCAATATTAAAGGGAAGGATGCAGTAAATCTGCTCCCTTTGTAGGAAAATTTGCAGCTCTTGGTTGTACAAAATTTGGATAACTTTGCAATGGCAGATGACTCACGTCTAGCATGAGAAAGTATTTCCTTACTGCCAGATATTCAAATGTTACAGATTAATGAAAGTTGAACAAAAATACAGTAGGCAATTTTCCCACCAACGTACATAGGTAGGGCTATTTCAAGACCTACTGGACTCACCCACGATCCAATGTTTGGAAACTCATTAGTATTAATGTTGTTCCAGGAGTCACACAAAGCCTGCATTGCTGATGGCAAGTTCTGTACAAGGGTTGGGCCTGCAACCAAATGAGACAGTAAAAATAAGAAATTTCACAGGGGCTGACAGGGAAGCTGGAATGCAGTAAGGCCCTGTTTGAAAAAAACAGAACATCATCAACTCAATTAGGTAAGTTAACTTTGATGGGAAACTGGATAGCTAGGTTTGTCTGAACTGTAATTCTGGTGGTGAGGTTTGTTTCACATTCTTCTACGATAAGTCATGTTGGTCTTAAGACAATAAAGCCTGCATTACCTCCACAGCCTCAGGCAACTCATCATGCAACAGAGTTCCTCCAGTGAAAAGACGTTATTTCAACAATATTAACTTGTCAAAACGCTTTAATGAAGTGATTAACCAATAACAATCCCTCTTCTGAGGAATTCTGAACATTTCACTTGCTACACAGTATGCCACCTATCCCATAAGCGCAGACATTCAAGCAGTGAGAATCCATGTAGATTCAAAGGACAGCTATGCCAGCTGTGTTGGCACTCCGCTGCAAAGCCATTTGAATTCTGGCTGGACTTAAGCTAGTTATTGTTTTCATCATTTCCTCACAGAGTGCTGGACTACTACTACTACTTCTGAATCCACAGGTGCAAGTATCTGACTGAACTACACAGAACCAATACCTCAGTCTTTGAGGTAATGGTCGGGAGGCAGTAGGGGCGTGAACCTTTTAGCAGCACAGCTTTGAAGCTGAACCTTTACAATACTGTATCAAAAGTTTCCCTTAAACAAACTGAGGAACACAGCTAAAGTTCACAAGAGCCTTACCCAGAGTATTTGATTTGCAGCGGCTAGATCCAATCGCCAGGACAGCAGCATATCCCCGAAGCTTCTCTTCAGAAGGTTTGTTCTCAGAGGACCCCTCTTCAGAGAGGCTCTGCAGTAAGTAAGATCTGTGTTGGAGGTGGAAAGGACTCATTTCAGTGGACAGCTCTGCATTTCAGAACTAACATGCCAATACAGCAACAGACGGGAAGGCAAATTTCAAGAACCAACCCTCTGATCTGTTATCCTGTAAATCCTACACCACCATTCCATGAGTTCTGAGCTTTTAAGCTCCTTTAAGCCACTTACCAATAGAAGTGGCTGCTAGGAGTGGGGTGTGGGGAGGAGGGAGAAAGCTGCATTACTTTCACTTTCTTCTGCACAGGAGCCAAAGGCAATTTAAAAGGCTTTGGACTCTCACTGAACAGTTAAACCACCTCACTTCCAAGTTGACAGTCACAAGACTAACTCACTGAAACAGCCCTGTGCTGCGCTCTCTCTTTCAGGGTGTTAGGAAGAGGTTTCATCTTCAGAGATAAAGCTGTTTTGCAGCTTGAAGGAAAGTCTTGAAAGATCAGATATTAGATTACTTGAAAAAGAATAATAAAACCTGTGGATTCTAGTCAATTGATTTAACATGTATGTTCTATGTGATATAAGATAAAGCCATCACTCTGGACTATTAAAAAAGAACACTACAGGGATGGGGAGCTAATACAAAATGAAGAGTCAAGTACAGAAAAGAAAACAATATCCCTCTAGAGGGGCTAAGTTAACAGCATACCTGGTAAATGTAGCATAAGTGTCAATAAGCTGCAGTGTAGCAGGCAGCAGATTCTTGGTTATCTCAGATGATTTGTGTGGGTCGGTTTCTGCAGCTAGCTTGGAAAAATGCTCATCTAGAGAAACTTGGATCTTGGAAATTGCAGCATCCAGGGTATAAATGGACTGCAAGCTGGGAACCTCATGCAACTGGAGAATTGTGGTACAGTCGATTCCACAGAAAGAGGAAATCTTCAAATAGAACGACGACGTTTATAAACAGCAATGCGCCACACAAAGATCAATGCTCCACACTAGCTTATATGTATCCAGTATTCATACCAACTTACCTGTCTAGCAAAGTACTCCTCGGCTATTTCCACGTCATATTTCACTGAGCTGCACTTAGTAGATGCCAATTCAATAAGAGAAGCAGCATGTTCAGCTTTCATGCCCTGTTTGATAAGGTGATCCTGTATGTATTGCAGAGAAAGATTTAGCAGCACATTTAAGAGAATATAGAAGGGCTGTGGAATTTACCAATTTAGGAACCATCATCATGCTATGGTACTTGGTTTGTTTTTTTTTAAAACCACATATAATACTAACCCCCATTTCCCACCACCACGCAAACATTACAATTCCCATAGGCAGTGAAACAAGCAGAAATTAAAATGATCGTTGTCCATCTTAGAAACACCCGCTAATGTTGTTTAATATTAAAAAAAGACGCTATAAATCCCCTTCAGCTGCACTTTGGGAGATGAAAACTACTTTTGATACTCCTAGCACAGTTTGTATTTCCCTCCTCTTTAAGCTCTGACGCACATTGCTACACTTTCATTTCTTACTCCTGATACAGATCATTAGAGCTCAGAATTTGTGCTGCTGTGTTAAATGCTAATAATGTGTCAAAAACCCTACATTGTAAATTCTAAAGAAAGGGCTGTACCTTGATCCAGCTGACATAGGAACTGATACGTAAGCGGGAAGACCAGCGCAAAGTGTGCAGGATATCACATTCACTCATCTCTGGTGCGTTTATGGCCAGCTGATTCATGTAGTTTTTGGATGGAGGCAAAATCCCCAAAATCCGCCACAGTATCAAGAAATAGTATTGAAGCGCACAGGCCTCCTAAACAAAGACAGTGGAGGAAACGTCAGGAAGCAAACATTTACAACCAACCTGCTTCAACTGCTGACATCCTATCAGGGGCTCCTAAATGTGCCTGCATGTGGAGGTAGTGTCCCAGAGATTAGAGTGAAATGGACCATACTTCTATTTCATGCTGGTTTTGTGGCACACTTTTTCTTCTCTCACCTAATTCCCTGTCAAGGGGCATAAAATTCTCATCTAATCTAAATCACATTCAAGCCGGAACTTTTGAATACATTTGGGAAGTACCATGATCTAGAAGCTCATCATACGTTTGAAAAGAACTTTTGCACTATGTATTATCATTTACCACTAAACAGGGAAGTGCCAACTTTAAGAACCATCTCACAGCTAGCAGTTTAACTTTCTCAAACCTACAACATTTTGCACAATTTATATTTTTCAGCTGAAGTGAAAACTGAAATATTAATTTAAAACATTACATTTCAAGTGTCATCAACTAGATTCCTGCTTTACCAACACAAACAAAAATCACTCAAGTTCTTCCCCATTCTATTATGGCCACCACAAATCCAATGAATGCACTTCAGGCCAAAAGATGAAAGATCCAAATTATTCCTTTAGGCAGCTGGAAAAGCTTGAAGCAGACACTGAATTATAAGCTAGACACAGGAATGCATCTTGTTATTGACTGTCACAGGATGGGATAACCCTTAAAGTGAGGTGGGCTTAACTCTATCTATAACTAATTAACTGCCGTCTAGGTGTTGGGTTTGAGGTCAGGGATCAGATTATAGATATCTGAACACCAGGTGAGCTGCAGGCTAAAAGGCCAGAAAGCAGCTCAGTTAAGGGAGAGACACCTGCACGGAGTAGGAAGGCTGCTGCAGGAGACCCAGAATCAGGACAAAGTATCTGGAAGGGGAATCTTCACACCAATGAGGCAAGAGATCTGCTGCACGGGGAGGCGCAGCAGCTTTATGAGGAACGGACTGGAACACAGGCCAGGCGGCAGGACCTAATTAATGTATTTTGGTTTGAATAAACTCCTCCCCTGAAGGAAGGGACTCAGTTTCTGCTATTACTGGGAGCACATTACTTGATGCACTGGCTGGTGAGGAGCTGGCCCACCAGCTTACACTGAAAAAATACAAGACAACTGTTCTCCAGGAAATTGTAAGCTCCAAAATCCAGTTTGACAACTATTGCCCAGACTCTCTCTGTAAATGCAGCGGCATGGAGCCATCCCTCTTTTCTCAGCTGGGAGAATGTTATAGCAACACATACATATGTCCTTACCAGTGCAGTGACATTTTTGTTTTCCTTCCTCCTGAGTGTATCAAACTGGGATCCAGCTGCAAGTAGCGAGGTCAGGGCTGCATAAAGCTCATCATACTTCATTGTCCTAGAGAACAGGACCTCACGTACCTATTGAAAAAGCCAAGTGAGAATTATTTCCTTCTTGGTTGTACAGATTCCCATCTACAGCCAGTTCAGATCCTCTCCCAAATATACTAAAAGTACCAGACACACTTCCAGCAAAATAACCTCGAAGGACAGGTGTGTCAGTTGCTGCTTTTCCTGGTCAGAGTCTTAAAGATGCTTTAAATATATGCAAGAAAGGAATACATTTTAGATGTACAAACAGGAACCTAGGTGCACATGGTAGACTGCCCTAATCCAACAACACATTACCTTCTCTTTTGAGCTGCAGAAATAAGAACTCTAGTGAGCAAAGACAGTAGGTGTAAAAAAGCCAGAAGGAACATGGGGCAAACTGATGGGGAGACAATGCCCAGCCAGACACGTTTCTATAAGAAGCGCTGAGAGGTAACCTGAATATGAAGGAGCTCTTGGCCTTTGCACATCTGACAGAATCAAGCTACTACAGAGACAGAAAAGTTCTCATCTCTTTTCAGCCAGTTTACTTCTGTGCAACACATGTGGACTTTACATATCAAACTGGGCAAATCACTGCAAGAATATATGGGCTAGGTGAGCTGGGATTATTTCATCAAATATCTGCTTTCAAGTTAGGATTTGTACACTATTCAACTATAAAGTATTCAAACCCTTTGTTTATTGTTTTACACTGACATCTATTCAGCTAATACACACAGTTCTTCATTAATGCAGTACTAAATGAAATTCCTGGGCAGCTTTTGTCTCACATCTCAGTTACAGTGCCTGTCATTTTCTACGCTGATTTCCTAACGTAATACAGGCTCAGAGAAAGTATTTAACAAAATTCCAGGTACCATGTTATCTAGGCGGTTCAGGTCATCTTCCGACGCTTCTGGTGACAGGATGCAATAGAATCTGGGCTGTGGAACTGCATCTGGGACACGGATACCAAAGGTATAATTCAAAGTAAAATTTAAACAATACTGCTGGCATATCAACATTGGTAATTTTTTTCCCCTCAAAGACAACAAGTCACTTAAGACTCAAGTAAAAATCTGCTAAACAGACTGTGTGTGTGTGTGTGTGTGTGTGTGTGTGTGTGTGTGTGTGTGTGTGTATACACACACACACACACACACACACCCATACACACACACACACCCATAAAAGGATGCATAATTAACTGATTGATGCACATCCAGCATTTGAGTACTTTTTCCAGTTTTAAAATAAACATTATAAAAACTGTCTATCATGTTCCTAAACCTATATAGCACGAGTAAGGCATGTTCTGTTCAATAAGCAATGGCTGTGCAATGCTAGAGGTCTGCAGGTTTCCTTCATCTCCCCTTCTGGGTATTTAATCTAATGTGTCTTAAACCACACTCCAAAGCTGCTGAACGGAACTTTGACTTTGATCTGCAGCACCACATGCTGGAGCCCTCGTGTATTATGCAACCACAACCCCATGGCTAGGAGTAAAATGATACTGAACAACTTCCCTTCTGACCTGATGAGCAGTGTTTGGTCCAGTTTTCTTCTACTTCTTTAAATCCATGATAAAGAGGGACAGAGATTCTTCTACTACTATCCTGGGATCCACTCACCCAGCCAATGGGCTGGGTTAGCAGGTTATACTGTACCTATGTAAAACACACACAGAAAACAAGGCATACCGATTTTGAGAAAAATATACAATCTCCGCCCACTAACACAGATGAACTTTCCCAACTTGTGAGGAGTCAGAGATAGCACTGAGCACACGGCTGGAGACTCTCTCATATTTTTCAGCCAGTGGAGTCAGACTACTCTCAAGATACTAAGGAGATACTCCAGAAAATATTCTGCAAAACCTTGGCATCTCATTAATCTGGAACAGTGCCATAGTCTGAAACAAAGCATCAGAGATGAGCTAAACTCAAATAAATTTACGTGAAGGGTATTTGAGAATACATGCAATAGTAAAAAGGCTCTTTTAGGCCTCTATTCTTATTAGAAAGAAGGCAAGTTTACTGCTCTGGGCTTTACTGTATTAGTAACCCATGCTGCCCAGCAAGTATTCACTTATAGCAGTATTACTTATAGCAGTAGTTATGTTTAAGTACAAAGCCACATAACACTCCAATCATTTGTGTCACTAACTGGATGTAACCTTGCACATTGTTAATGAAATCAGAACAAGGAGTTACTGGAAATGTCAAAAGGGAGACACATAGGAACAGGAATACAACAAGGAGACTAACTGGTTTAGGTCATTGCTGAGTGATTATTTGATTAAACATTGAAAACATGCATCCTCGATCCCTTACCTGCTCAAACAGGTATACAGGAACTTTGGAATACTGGTGAAGCAGGTAGTCAAACACCAGTAGAAGGCGAGCCAGGATAAGGGGCACAGACTGCAGCTGGGAGTCCATGTTCACAGTCAGTTCCAAGATGGTCTGGATACAGAGGGTCAAGATAGACTTGCGGCCTTTCTCTGAGAAGTTGTGGAAAATAAGCAACAGCAGCTGGAGGTGCTCAACATTCAGATCTTCTGTGTCATTAGGAAGAGTTCCCTGCAGAGCATTTTGTTTCAGTGTGCTCACAAACCTGCCAGCAACAGGAGAGAGGCCGAGTGAGAAGCTTGTTCTTTTAAAGAGTGATCCATAGATCTCACACTAATGCAAGGGGACTTTCATTAAAGCAAGCTACAGGAACTGATTAATCTGCACATTTTAATAATGATTTCTTTCTACTTGATCAAGCAGTGCAACTAGAGTCCTGTTTCTGACCTCAGTCTAACTATGCGAATATTGCGATTTCACAAATTGACCATAACGTCACTGAAGGATGCATTAAAATGAGACAGCAGAAGAGGCTTTATGCCCTGTATAAACACAGACAGCAAAAAACTTTTGAAGAGAGATGTAACAAGCTAAAGAAGAGAAAGATGTGCGTTTTCCCCAGCAGGGAAGGCTGTAAGTCAGCCAAACCACAGACTAGTTTACAGTTTCACATTTAAAAACAAGTCCATAGGGGTCAAGGCTTGGCAGAAAGGAGCTCACATACCACAATGATGGGCTTGATATGAGGCACCAAAATAATGTGATTATTGCCTTCTCTTTTTAAAATCAGTGCTGCTGGAGCATTCTATACTCTATTCATCCAGTCTTGATAGTTTGGGAAGTGTTTCCACTCCCTATTTTTATCCAGGGGCTGAATCTTCCCATCATTTTTGAAGAACTCTACTTTTCCCATCCCACCCCAAACAAATCAACTGGCTCTTCCAAGCTTTGCATCCTTCCCCTCTAAGATTTTCCTAGTTTTTTAGGACAAAATGTCTGGTTGTTGAATGAGTCTGTCCAGAAGAAAAATACCATCCCCTAGGAAATTAGCAGTCATGGGAGACGGCAGGTCACTTACTTTTAGTCATAATACATATAACATTTTCTTACCTCTCCCAAACTTTAAGGCATTCTGGGACATCAGGGTCTCCTTGAGCACTGGCTTTGTGCTGCCAGATAAGGAGAAGCCGAGACAGCACAGACAGACTCTGAGGATGGATGTACAGAGGCCATGGTCCTTCAGAGAAAGGGGCTATCCCAAGTTGCTGTAGAAGAGTGTTCTGGCAAAATACAACAGATGCAGAGTTGAGAGGAAAGTCTTACACGCTGCTTTAAGTAACTACAAGACTTCAACAATCCAAGGGTGATGATAAATGGTACAGCTCTAAGTGGACACATGTAAGGTTAATGCAGTGGTGTTTCACCTCTGGAAACTTACATTATTTGGCACATGTACCAAGTAAAATATGGTACAGGTACCAAGTGAAGTACACTGCGGGTTTGTTTTGTTTTTTTCTTGTTTGGTTTTTTAAAAGCCTCCATATATATCATAGGGGACTTCTGTTACATAAAAAAGTCTAGAAAAAATTAGCATGAATAATGCTCACTGATGAGACCCAATACTGGCAGAAGAGATGGTGCTTTGGCAGAATCTAGTTACTCCACCTGATATTAATCACGTATCCTATTTCATTGTCAAAAGCTAGAACTTGGGTATCCTCAAGATGGAGGGGGCGGGAATGTGGGGAGAAAAAAACCCAAAAAATACCACCTAAGGTAACTTTTTTTGTGCCACAAAAACAGGGACAGACAGACATGTGAAAGGAGAGATTTCACCTGAAATCACTGATCTGAAGTTCTTTAAACTCTAATTACACCTATTAAGTTTGCTAAATACCAATGCAAGAGGTTAACTAGTGCCAATACAGTCTTTGGAAGGCCCTTCATTCACTATCTCTTTATTTGCCAGACTGTGTTTACATTCTATTTTCCACCCCACTCTCTAAACTGCCATGTCTCCAGTAAATTCCAACCAGAACCAGAGAGGTGATGCCCACTCTGACACTTCCTTTCTACTGAATACAGTTATGCTTGCTCTCTGCTCATGTGTGTCAAAAACGTAGATTTAAAAAACCACTTCAAAAAATGACTGTATTTAAACTATCAGGGAAAAATAGTCATCAACAGGCATAGGGATTTGACACGATACTGTAACAGATTTACAAACCCTCTTATAGCATTAAGCTTGGTCAGTACGTGTCCTGACAAAGGAACCTAAAGGCCACAAAGTTAGTATATGAAAGCAGAAGAGATTAATTAAAAAGCCAAGCAGGAAATTCTTACAGTAAAATGCACATTCAGAAACATTTCTTTGAAACTAACAGCATCCTAGACATGGAGAATTAGTTAGTTTTCCCTTTAAACATCTCTGGACTTAAGGAGACTAATTCAACCCCCCTTAGAAATGACTGTTGATTAGACTGCTGCTCTCCAACTGTTTTCATTCTGGGGACTACCCCGTAGAAAAAGAATTGCCTCAAGCATCATCTCCCCTGCCAGCCCCATAGTATCCTATTGCTTGGTGTTCAAAAGTGGCTCTGTAGTGAGAAGCACAGATGTACAAACAGAGAATGTATTCTCATGTAAATTCAACACCAGACACAAATGCTTTAATTTTACATCCGAACCTGCAAGGTAGGAGACTGTAGGTCTGAGGTCACCAAGGAATGGTTGAAGTGATACAATGCAGCAGCAAATTCCTCATCTGATGTGCCTGCAACACAAAAGAGATGTCAGTTACTACTACAGCTCTATTTGGAGAATTACGATCCCAACACTGGACAAAAAAAAACCATAAGTAGAACTCCCCACGCTAGATGTTCCCAGAGAAAAGACGTTCTGCTCACTCACCCTTCAGTCCATCTTTGTCCACTTCCTTGATGATGCTAGCCAGCGTTGCCATGTGCTGCTCTGAAAGAGAGACGCTCAGATAGTTGCGAATGAAGTTGTTCCTGGAGTTCAGCATGGAGCAAGTAATGAAGTTCAGAATATTGGAAGCCAGGCTTAAAAACTAGAAGGAAGAAAGAGAAATGTATCTGTCTTAGAAACACCAAAATTCAATGGGAGTCAAAGAAACACTAAACACAAAAGTCTCATTACTAGATAGGCTAGATAATTCACCACCCAGCTACTCACTTTCTCCACTACAGGCCAATAATTAGAGTTCAGATTTACTTCTCTCTTCTCGTTACAATTAGATTGCTATTAGCCACTCTGCTTCTCTGCCATTACACAGTTTCTAGTCTTCAAGACAAGCCCCCTGGGATGAGTGGTCTCATTCAGTTAGTATCATTTCATATAGACACCTAAAGAGCTTGCAAATCCATTATCTTTCTCAACAGCAGCATTAATTTTCACCATTACCCAAAGGATTGTTTGTCTGACAAAGTGCTGTTAATATTTACATTTATAATTTTGCCCTCATATTCCCGTACTCCCTCCAACCTAAATCAATATTATCTTAATTATTTTCTCCCTTGACAATAGCAATTATTAATATGTATCTCCAGACAGAGTAATGCAAACAGCTCCTTCTGAAGCCAAGGTCTTTGGTAATCAGACCCACGGCCATTCGCCCTCTATCCCAGCTAGTCAGTGACTGTCAATCAGAATATAATAAAATGCCTGGATTTAAACTGCTAAGTGGCAGACAAACAAAGCTGTTCACTGTTCAGTGCTATATCTCACGAATTATATAATCAATCACAGAGCTCATAGCATACCAATTCTGGGTCCTTGCGGCTGGCCAGGATGTTCCCATTCTCCCCAGTAGTCTGTTTGTTGGGGCTTTTCACTCTAGGGGAGCTCTCCAGGGGAGGTGGGGGAGGTGGTGGGGGTGGGGCCACTTTCTCTTTACTTGGAGAAATTGTTTCTTCAAACCATTGCCCAAGGATAGGTTCGCTGTCATCATCTAATAAAAAGAGTACACGGAAAACAATGATACAGATGCAAAATGACATTGCTTCTACAAGCTAGTTCACGAAGGAGTCAGTAAAGGACAGTATCAGCAGCCTTACAACTTTACCTTCCCTTTCAGTCACAAGGTCAATGAGTTCAATCCTCATTTGGCAGGGACTCACCGATGAGGGGGAAGAATTCTCAGTCTTCCCCGAAGTTCCATTTGGAGCAGATACTGCCAACCCAGTAACGCTGGGGGACTGACTCCAGTACTTACAGAGTATAGGTGGTATTTCTTGTTGCCCACTTGTAGGAGCAGGATTTTATAATTGTACTAATTGTTATAAGAATTGATGTAAACTTTAATTTCATTCTATAACAGAAACGAATGACTGTCTGAAACTGTGTGATGTTCCCAGTATGCATTACAATTAGGACTTGTTATGAAGTTTAGTTAGTAAAAGACAGGATTTTGTATTGTGTCTATGATAAATAGATTAGAGAAATGTTAAGGGGCCTGAAGGCCCCAATGTGAATTGTTTTAGTTATAAGATTTAGCAAGGTTTAATTTACAATGTATTCTGCTGTATTCTGCTATCTTTAAAGATTTCAGGAAGAGATTGTGTGATTGTTTGTGTGAAAGAGGAACGCATGCATCAGGAAGAGATAAGCGTGAAGCCATCACAAATATCCAAAGGGGGTCAAGAAAAGTGAGAGACTTGAAAAGACCAGGAGACAATCAGAAAACATCCATTGTATCGGATGCTAAGCAGCATTGATGGCCTCAGAGGTGAGCAAACATCCCTGAAGGCAAGACAACAAAGACAAGATAATGATGGGAAGCCCGACAATAACCATCAGAGGTTAACAGCAGGAAACCCCAAGATTAATGCCACTTAAAAACTAATGATTACAGGATGATATTGCAAAATGCATGGACTCAAATGGAAATTTACAGGTATAAAGCTT